>WNGS01010784.1:33344-43610 GCA_020271785.1 Procambarus virginalis
TCCGAAACTCTGCTGCAGATCTGGAAGCGTATCTACAAGATAGCGGGTAAGTTCGTTCTGGATGTTTCGCGGTCCTTCACCTCTGTGGTACTCTTGTGGCGGACCCGTTGCAGGTCGCTACTGAACTGAGTTCCCACTTTCTTCTGTTAGCTCTAGTTTTCATCTTCCCCAATCTTCCTTCTTCGTAAACTGTCCTTGAATCTTGTCCTTTGGATTTCTGTACTCGTCTTCGCCTTCCCTATAACGATCCCTTCTCTCTCTCTGAACTTCGGTCTGCCATGGCCCTCTGCGGTTCTACGGCGGCGGGCTCCGATGGCATTCATTATGAGATGCTTGCCATTTCCCTCCGTGCACGTCTCAGTATTTACTGAGTCTGTATAATCGGATCTGGGAGTCGTCGTCAGTCCCTGAGGACTGGCTCGATGCCGTTGTCCTCCCTGTTCACAAACCAGGGTCTCTGCGAACATCCCTAAGGACTTTTGCCCTATTGCCCTCACAAGTTGTGTCTGCAAACTCTTTGAACGTATGGTTAACATTCGTCTGATGTGGTTCTTGGAACATCATCACCTCCTCTCCCCCTTCTCGATTGGTTTCCGCAAGTGCCGCAGCACAACAGATGTCCTGGTGAACTTGGAGGTCTATATTCATTCTGCTTTTGCTGCGAAGACCTCATTGTTGCCGTCCTTTTTGACCTGGAAAAGGCTTAGACACCACTTGGCGATATCATATTCTATCCCAGCTTCATTCTTTTGACCTTCGTGGTCATTTCCTCTCTTTCTCCGCAGCTTCCTCTCTCGTCGTTCCTTTCGGGTGAGGCTTGGTACCGCTCTCTTGCTTCTTTTCAGCAATACGAAGGTGTGCCCCAGGGTAGTGTTCTGAGCACTACTCTTTTTCTGGTTGCTCTCAATGGTCTTCTTTCCTCTCTTCCTTCAGGCATCTTCTTCGCTCTCTATGTCGATGATCTTACCTTTGCTGTCAGGTGATGATTCGCCTCTCCTTCAACGCCGGCTTCAACTTGCGATTGATGCCGTGTCGTCTTGGGCCACCGATCATGGCTTCAAGTTCTCTACTACTAAGACTTGTGCCATGACTTTTACTCAGAAACGGGTCATTCTTCGTCCCTCTTTGTCACATTACGGTCATCCCCTTGAGTACAAAGATTCTGCGAAGCTTTTGGGGTTATTCTTTGACACTCGTTTGTCTTGGTCTCCCCATATCTCTTACCTCCATGTTGAGTGCTCTAAGGCCTTTACCCTCCTTCGGGTATTGTCCCATACTTCTTGGGGAGCGGACAGGCGCACTCTCCTCTCTTTACATTCCTCTCTCGTCCTGTCTAAGCTCGATTATGGTTGCCCTGCTTACTCGTCTGCTTCTCCTTCCACTCTTCGCTGTCTTGATGCTTTGCACCATACTGGGATGCGCCTCAGTTCTGGTGCCTTTCGTTCGATTCCCGTCCTCAGCTTGTATGTTGACACTGGCTTCCTATCTCTCCAGAACCGCCGTGATCACTACTATCTTCGCTATCTTGCGCAGTCCTTGTAACATCCTTCCTCTCGCCTCTGTCGTGCTTTAACATTTACCCCTCCTGCAGTTCCTGTTCCTCTTCACCACCTCCCTCTTTCTGTCCGTTATCTCGCTTACAGGATTCTTTTCCGTTCGTATTTCAAATAAAAAATTTCTCCTCGTGTTGTTCCTTCTTTGCCCCCGTGGAGAGTCCCCCTTCTGCAGTTTTGTACATCCTTGACCCGCATCACTAAAGCTTTTACCCCTCCTACGGTTCTAAAACGCCTTTTTCTTGAGCACTTCTCTTCTCACTCCCGCTCTGTTTCCGTCTTCACCGATAGGTCTAAGTCTGCGGACGGTGTTGGCTACTCTGTTGTTTTTCCTGATTGCACTTATATGTGTCACTTACCTCCGGAGACTAGCATCTTCACAGCGGAGCTTTATGCTCTTCATCTCCTGCTTTCTCGTTGTCAATCTTCCTTTGTAGTTGTTGTTGACTCTCGTAGTGCCCTCATGGCTCTTGGGTCCTTTAATCCGGTTCATCCAGTGGTTGTCGAGATCCAGCATTGGCTGTTTCTTGTTCACAGTAAATTTAGTCGGTTGAGTTTTGTTGGGTTCCCAGCCATATTGGTGTCTCTTTAAATGAGCGTGCGGATGCTGCCGCCAGGGAAGCTGTCCGCTCTTTTCCCATCTCTCGTAAAGGTATTCGTTATTCCGACTTTTACCCGGTTATCCTACCCATCCTTACCCGTTGGCAGGCTTGTTGGTCATTGTTACTGGTAACAAATTACGTACTCTTAAAAGTTGTGTGTCCTCGTGGCCGTCCTCCTACCACCGTAATCGGTGATGGGAAATGGCTCTGGTGAGGTTGCGTATTGGCCATACTCGCTTAACCCATGGTCACTTGATGGAGCGCCGCCCTGCTCCTTATTGTCCTAATTGCATTGTCCCTCTTACGGTCGTGCATGTCCTTGTTGAATGTCCTGACTTCCGCGACGAGCGTGTGTCTTGCTTTCCGACCGCCCCTCGCGGTCACCTGTCCCTCAATATCTTTATAGCTAATTAGTTGTTACGGTTATAACACAGACATACCCAGAAAACTCGGTATCCTCATTCCGATTATTAACAACTCTTCTTGAATGTACTATTTATGCCTTGAGTCAGTTTATTCCTAGTTAATCCTAATGGCAGGTGCAGTTCAGGAGAAGAAGAGAAGTCGTCGTATTTACCTGTAGTTCCAGAAGAATCCTTAAGTCGCCATTACGTTGTCTACCTACGATGTACCCAGACTGCGACTGAAGGACACCGAGAGCTTCTTACCAGACCATTACGATATTAGAGCTAAGCTCTCAATTCTTGACATTAATGAGTAGAATACTAACCCATTGGTAGTTAACTAACTTGATAATATTCTATAGTGTGTTATTCTCAGTGAATTTGGGATATAGGCTACGTATTCATAGTAACCCCTCAATTATGTGTAGAGGGAACACCCAGCAGAAGATCAAATTATTAATACAGTCCACTCAATTTAATAAATAAATTCAACTAATACCTGCTGAGAAAAACCCTCACACTAACTGCCTGTCTGTTCTCAGTCTAAACGCGTTGTTATACACAACCGTATAGGGCATATATGAGGTACTTCAGCATCCTTGATGTAGAATAGTAATCCCCGGCAGATTAACAAGACCGCAACATAACTTACAGCATCGTGATGTGCACATTTGACCCGACTTGACCCAGGCCGTTGACCTACTAGCCCTTGTTAGCGCCTGTCTCAGGCGTGGAGTCTATTGTGTACGGCAGACTGCTGGTCACTTCACCCAAATTCGTTTATCTGTTAACTGTTCAGCTGTTTTATTGTGTACTGCTCCAGTAACCTCATCCTCACCTTGCATTACCTCACCTATATTACCTCATCTATATTACCTCACCTATATTACCTCACCTGTATTACCTCACGTGTATTACCTCACCTGTATTACCTCACCTACATTACCTCACCTACATTACCTCACCTATATTACCTCACCAATATTTCCTCACCTATATTACCTCACCTGTATTACCTCACCTGTATTACCTCACCTATATTACCTCACCTATATTACCTCACCTATATTACTTCACCTGCATTACCTCACCTATATTACCTCACCTATATTACCTCACCTATATTACCTCACCTGTATTACCTCACCTATATTACCTCACCTATATTATCTCACCTATATTACCTCACCTATATTACCTCACCTATATTACCTCACCTGTATTACCTCACCTTGCATTACCTCACTATATAATAATTTCCCGTATCGGGAATATGATTAAACCAGTGTTTAGGTTTAACGAGGTTCCCCCCCCTCCCCCCAGGCCAACTACTGACCTTCCCCAGGATGCAACCCCACAACAGTTGTCTAACTCCCCCAGTACCGATTTACTGCTGGGGTGGAGAGAGGCATCAGGTGAAAGAATACCCACACAACCGCTTCTGCCTCACTCGATAATGCATCCCGGGTCAACTGGGTTGTGAGTGGAGGGCGTAGACTACTGTGCAACAGGGCTCCGTTGTTGTTTAAGATTCAGCTACTGGGAACAAAACGTTCCGAGTAGCACGGGCTATGGCGAGCCCGTAGTGGACTTATCTGGCACAGGAGCGGGCCTGTAACTCAACAGGGGCTCCCTATAACCCCCCCCCCATGTAAGGTGAGGACGGAGACTCACCTCACACCTCTCCCGCAGGCCAGCGCCACCCTCCCAGAGTCGGCCAGCTCCAAGGCCATCGAAGTCTGGTTCTCCTACACAATAACCCGCATGTTCCTCGTGACTGTGGTTCACACCGCTGTCTACCGCTCCAACCAGCAGGTACAGGTGTAGTGAGGTGTACCCGGGTGTAGTGAGGTGTAGCCGGGTGTGGTGAGGGGTTGGGAGGAGTACCCGGGTGTAGTGAGGTGTAGCCGGGTGTGGTGAGGTGTTGGGAGGTGTACCCGGGTGTAGTGAGGTGTGGTGAGGTGTACCCGGGTGTAGTGAGGTGTTGTGTGGTGGATGTGGTAGCATTTTAGGCTTATCTATGGGTCAATAGGCTGTTAAAATAACTATCCCAAGAATGCTCCCCCCAAAAAAAGTTGCCTAAATCCTTAGTACTAATTTTCTGAAAAGTCAACAGGTGTAATGAAACTTGCCCAAACGTCTCGCCTTGCTCGGGAATCGAACCCGGGACCATTCCGTCCCGGAGTGCGTTAAGATAATTGAGGGTCACGCAGACAGAACTTCAGAAGGTCGAAAAATTCAAATGAGAAACGTTGGTGTAAACAGATGTAGATGAAGAAGATATATATTTGCTCTGCTTAGACGTACACTGAAGTGTATCTGTAAACGTTTGAGCAACATAGACATTGGTAACAGTTGCAGATATTTTGACGAGTGTTTATGGAAGTTAGTTGTGTGTGATTAGAGAGCTAGTTGTACAATCAATAGCTATCGTTAGACAAATGCATATATGACAGCCAAGTATTGAAATCAGAGCACTAAAACAATTCTCCCTCTCTGGTCCAGTTCAGTGTGTCGGCAGCCCAGGAGGTGGAGGCATCGTCTAGATCCTCATCGTCATCTTCCACCTCCCAGCACCTGCTCTCGAAAGCTAGGATGGCGTGGGTGGCTCCCTCGACCACTCACACTACTAAACAGAAGCAACCAACCTTCACCGTAGCCCAAGATCCAAGCCACACTGCAACCACTCCCTCGCCAGCTCTTTTGCCCGCTTACAAGCCCACTTTCCCGCCAGCACATAAGCCCAGCCCTCAGAAAGCCCACTCCTCCATCTCGCCCTCCCAGCGCATCAACCGCTTCGGCCTCATCCTGGGTGTCAATCTTGACCTCTTGTTTCTCGCCATCTACATCTCTTACGTTGTTCTCGTCAGAAGAGCAATTTTTGCAAACATCTCCTAATAGTGACTCCAAACCGAGTGGTTGAATATATTGAGTGAACTTCATCAGATCATGGGTGCATCAGTACTGTTTAAATCGTCACTAATGATTGTCCGGTAACATTCACCTGGGATAAGAAGTCGATGTTTGTGGAAAGAAACTCGACAAATTTAGATGAGATACCAGAGGCCAGCTGTTTGTAGTTGGATCCAAGAGTTGTAGAAGGTTAACTATAATTTTCTGAAATGGAGGACCAATGAGTGCAATGTTGGAGCTGCTGGTAAGCACCAAGACAGGTCTCAGTGGTGATCCTGTTAATAATTGCTAATGAAGCAGGGAGATGACAGAGTCGGGTGAACCAAGAGGTGGGTTGAGACGTGCAGGGTAGCATCATGGTAGGGGCAGTGAGGCTTCTGAAGGCGCAGTGTATCCCACCGCTGCCACCAGTGTTATCAAATCAAACATTTGATTCCAAAAATGTTGTTTTGATGATAAAATTGTTTTCATTAATTTTTTTCTAGTGAATAAAGAAACATTTCCCAAGGCCATGCCTCTGAGCACATCTTACCTGTCATAGGAACTTAAGAACCGAAGAAATAGCAGAAGACCTATTGAGCCATATGAGGCAGCTCCATATAGTTTTAACAACTTTTCCTTTGTCTAGCCTGTGCTGAAACAATGCATACAATACATGTCAGTTATGTTACCTGTCAACTTGGGTTAGGTCAACCTATTCCATAATAAAGAGCACTGTTTTGAAACTGGCATTTACCAAGCTATTTTTAATGTAAAGTTACACACTATGTATCCATTGTTTCATGTACTAATTTATTATGTTGATATATTTAGCCCCTGTTAATATTCCCATTGTTATACCATTATATCCATTTGTATTCCTCAATCATATCCTCTGTATATACTTCAATCATGTATTTGTGATATAAGATGTTAAAGCACAGTAGCTGTTACATTAAGTAATGTTAAAATAGAATTGTGAGCAGCCAATTATCTTCCTGAAGATGGTCTTCTCCACGTTGATGAAAATTCTTTTCTCTATAGTGTCATGTCATTATTTATCATAACTAACCTCATTAAATCTTCATTAAGTTAAAACCTCATGTCTTCAACATCCTAACAGTTTGGTGTAGGCGTTCCTGAAGCTTCTTCTTCGCCTTTCTTGTGTGTTGATTAGTTTTGCAACACTTTACTCTCTCTTCCCTTTCTTAATTGTGAGACCAGAAATGCTGCTAGCATTCCAGAGAGAGAGAGAGCGCGCGAGCGAGCGCGTCAACCTCCCAGCAGTCGGGTCAACTGCCTCAGGAGGCGAGGTCTTGCCAGCGAGCAGGTAATCTGGAGCAACATTGTGAGGTACAGTTAGGGGCCAACAGGTGGGGCGAGCACCGCAGGGGCCCCACAAGGTGATCCAGGTACAGATGCGGTATACTGCTTCCGTCAACACCCCCATCTGTCAAGGCCGAGGTTACTCGCTCGCTCTCACACCTCACCTCTCCCTCCCCCATCCCTCTCCCATGCACACACTCACCCTCATGGGAGGGGGGCAGTGACCGGAGCAAGGGAGGCCACTGAGACACGGAGAGGGTGCGAGAGAGCGAGAGAGATGAGAGAGACAGAGAAGAGGTCTCTGTTCTCTGAGAATGGTTCTTGAATTCTCGATATGGGCTTAAGGTAATTGCCAGAAGTGCTAGGCCGTGTCAGTAGCACACTGAAGGAGTATAACGAAATCCTCGATGCTTAACCACATGGACCATCGGAGATCGAACGCCGACCCGCAAGAAGCGAGGTTGCCGCTTAAAGACCCGCCAAAGTGGCTAAATGATTAAACGATTAAACGAAGTTATTATTAAACATCGAACACGCGCTTGGCCGGCTGTGAGGTATTTCCTCACCTCACCTCCCTCACCCTGCCCTGACCCTCACCTCACCTCACCTCCCTCACCCTGCCCTCACCCTCACCTCCCTCACCCTGCCCTCACCCTCACCTCACCTCCCTCACCCTGCCCTCACCCTCACCTCACCTCCCTCACCCTGCCCTCACCCTCACCTCACCTTCCTCACCTGCCCTCACCCTCACCTCACCTCCCTCACCCTGCCCTCACCCTCACCTCCCTCACCCTGCCCTCATCCTCACCTCACCTTCCTCACCCTAACCTCACCCTCACCTCACCTCCCTCACCCTGCCCTCACCCTCACCTCTTGCACTCTGCCACAGAGTAACAAAGTGCACCTCACTCTTTGTGAGGTTCAGCGGCACCTGAGTCCACCCGGGGCATCCGCGTCAACCATCTGGCAGCCGGTCAACCATCCGGCAGCCGTGTCAACCATCCGGCAGCCGTGTCAACCCGTCCTCATCACAACCCGTCCTCACCACAACCCGTCCTCATCACAACCCGTCCTCACCACAACCCGTCCTCACCACAACCCGTCCTCACCACAACCCGTCCTCACCACAACCCGTCCTCACCACAGACTCGTCCAAATGCTCCCCAAACCAACTGTTTATAAATTAAAAACGTTTTTCTCTCGTCTCTTAACTCACGTTGGAACATTTCTCGCCGAGCGCCTCGCTGACCACCTCTGTTCAAATCGTAATTGTGGACATGTTCCACCCGCCTTGTTCTATTGCACATAATTGGCCAGGTGAACAACACCACCTCCCGTCACCAGTCTGTGTATTTCTACACGTTTGGTGTTTCTTAACCAGGCACATCTTGACTTCATTCTTCTTTCTTTATTGAATTTTAATTCACTTGGGCCATCAGGGGACTCGGACCGCAAACCACGTAAACAGCAGCTCCACCTACCGTACCATACAGTGTTTATCACTCTACATGTTGTTTACATGCCGCATATAGCATTCAGTTCAGCGTTCATAAGTTCATAAGTTCAGCGTTGTGTTTTATCACTATCAGCTGCTCCTCCTTCGTGTCCATCTACGAGATGTCTGTCGCGCGACACCTTAACTGTTCTTGTCTTGCCTCCAGGATAACCATTCATTCTTTATAGCAGCCTTATCGATTGATACATGTATCTAATATGTCGTTATCATATCTACTCAGTTTTGTTTCTCTTCAAGTGGTACGGTGTGTATAATTACCTAAGTGTAGTTACAGGATGAGAGCTATGCTCGTGGTGTCCCGTCTTCCCAGTACTCTTTGTTAAATAACGCATTGAAAGTCCTAAACGGTTTTGGCCTCCACCACCTTCTCACTTAACTTGTTCCAACCGTCTACCACTCTGTTGGCGAAAGAGAACTTTCTAATATTTTTTTTCGGGAACTTTGTTTCCTTAACTTGAATGTGTGACCTCTTGTTCTTGAAGGGTGTGTGTGTGTGTGTGTGTGTGTGTGTGTGTGTGTGTGTGTGTGTGTGTGTGTGTGTGTGTGTGTGTGTACTCACCTATTTGTGCTTGCGGGGGTTGAGTTCTGCTCTTTCGGCCCGCCTCTCAACTGTCAATCAATCAACTGTTACTAACTACTAACTATTTTTTCTCCACACACACACACACACACACACACACACACACACACACACACACACACACACACACACACACACACACACACACACACACAGAGAGGAAGCAGCCCGAAGCAGCTGTCTAACTCCCAGGTACCTATTTACTGCTAGGTAACAGGGGCATCAGGGTTAAGGAAACTCTGCCCGTCTGTCTCCGCAGGGTGCGGGGATTGAACCGAGGTCCCTAGGTCTACGAGTCTAGAGCGCTGTTCGCTCGGCCACCCAGCCCCTAATCTGTGTGTGTGTGTGTGTGTACTCACCTATGTGTGCTTGCGGGGTTGAGCTTTGACACTTTGGACCCGCCTCTCAACTGTCAACTGGTGTACAGATTCCTGAGCCTACTGGGCTCTATCATATCTACTTTTGAAACTGTGTATGGAGTCAGCCTCCACCACATCACTGCCTAATGCATTCCATTTACTAACTACTCTGACACTGAAAATGTTCTTTCTAATGTCTCTGTGGCTCATCTGGGTACTAAGTTTCCACCTGTGTCCCCTTGTTCGTGTTCCACCCGTTCTAAAGAGTTTGTCTTTGTCCACCTTGTCAATTTCCCTGAGAATTTTGTAGGTGGTTATCATGTCTCCCCTTACTCTTTTGTCTTCCAGGGACGTGAGTTTCAACTCCTTTAGCCTTTCCTCGTAGCTCATACCTCTCAGTTCCGGAACGAGTCTGGTGGCATACCACTGAATCTTCTCTAACTTTGTCTTGTGTTTAACTAAGTATGGACTCCAAGCTGGAGCTGCATATTCCAGGATTGCCCTGACATAAGTTTCTAAAGGCAGTTCTTATGTTGGCCAGTCTAGGATATGCGGCTGATGATATCCTTTTGATGTGGGCCTCTGGGGACAGGTTCGGTGTGATATCAACCCCCAGATCTTTCTCTCTAGTTGACTCTTGTAGGATTTCACCTCCAGATTGTACCCTGTGTTCAGCCTTCTTCTCCCTTTGCCTGTTTCTAATTTCATTACTTTGCACTTTCCTGAGTTGAACTTTAGTAGCCATTTTCTAGACCATTCCTCCAGCCTGTACACGTCGTTCTGTAGCTCTGTCTATCACTATCTGCCTTGATTCTTCTTATAATTTAGCCCTGTGGGACTCCGCTGGTGACATCTCGCCACTCTGATGTCCCCCCCCCCCCTCACAATTACTCGCTGTTTCCTGTTGCTTAAATACTCCCTTATCCACTGGAGCACCTTACCTTTTATTCTTGCCTGTTGCTCCAACTTTGTAACAGCCTTTTATGGGGTACTGTGTCAAAAGCTTTCTGACAGTCCAGGAAAATGCAGTCTGC
>WNGS01010785.1:35047-40047 GCA_020271785.1 Procambarus virginalis
TTGTCACAGTGTAACAGTTGTCACAGTGTAACACAACAGTTGTCACAGTGTAACACAACAGTTGTCACAGTGTAACACAACAGTTGTCACAGTGTAACAACAGTTGTCACAGTGTAACAACAGTTGTCACAGTGTAACACAACAGTTGTCACAGTGTAACACAACAGTTGTCACAGTGTAACACAACACAGTTGTCACAGTGTAACACAACAGTTGTCACAGTGTACACCACAGTTGTCACAGTGTAACACACAGTTGTCACAGTGTAACACAACAGTTGTCACAGTGTAACACATCAGTTGTCCAGTGTAACACAACAGTTGTCACAGTGTAACACAACAGTTGTCACAGTGTAACACCACAGTTGTCACAGTGTAACACCACAGTTGTCACAGTGTAACAGTTTTACAGTGTAACACAACAGTTGTCACAGTGTAACACAACAGTTGTCACAGTGTAACAGTTGTCACAGTGTAACACACAGTTGTCACAGTGTAACACTACAGTTGTCACAGTGTAACACAACAGTTGTCACAGTGTAACAGTTGTCACAGTTAAAACAGTTGTCACAGTGTAACACCACAGTTGTCACAGTGTAACACTACATTGTCACAGTGTAACACACAGTTGTCACAGTGTAACAGTTGTCACAGTGTAACAGTTGTCACAGTGTAACAGTTGTCACAGTGTAACACAGTTGTCACAGTGAACACTACAGTTGTCACAGTGTAACAGTTGTCACAGTGTAACAGTTGTCACAGTAACACAAAGTTGTCACAGTGTAACACAACAGTTGTCACAGTGTAACAGTTGTCACAGTGTAACAGTTGTCACAGTGTAAACAGTTGTCACAGTGTAACAGTTGTCACAGTGTAACAGTTGTCACAGTGTAACACACAGTTGTCACAGTGTAACACACAGTTGTCACAGTGTAACACTACAGTTGTCACAGTGTAACACAACAGTTGTCACAGTGTAACACAACAGTTGTCACAGTGTAACACAACAGTTGTCACAGTGTAACACAACAGTTTGTCACAGTGTAACACAACAGTTGTCACAGTGTAACAGTTGTCACAGTGTAACACACAGTTGTCACAGTGTAACACACAGTTGTCACAGTGTAACACAACAGTGTCACAGTGTAACACAACAGTTGTCACAGTGCAACAGTTGTCACAGTGTAACACAACAGTTGTCACAGTGTAACACTACAGTTGTCACAGTGTAACACAACAGTTGTCACAGTGTACACCACAGTTGTCACAGTGTAACACAACAGTTGTCACAGTGTAACACAACAGTTGTCACAGTGTAACACAACAGTTGTTCACAGTGTAACACACAGTTGTCACAGTGTAACACCACAGTTGTCACAGTGTAACACTACAGTTGTCACAGTGTAACACACAGTTGTCACAGTGTAACACAACAGTTGTCACAGTGTAACACAACAGTGTCACAGTGTAACACACAGTTGTCACAGTGTAACACTACAGTTGTCACAGTGTAACAAACAGTTGTCACAGTGTAACACCACAGTTGTCACAGTGTAACACTACAGTTGTCACAGTGTAACACACACAGTTGTCACAGTGTAACACTAAGTTGTCACAGTGTAACACCACAGTTGTCACAGTGTAACACAACAGTTGTCACAGTGTAACAGTTGTCACAGTGTAACAGTTGTCACAGTGTAACAGTTGTCACAGTGTAACAGTTGTCACAGTGTAACAGTTGTCACAGTGTAACAGTTGTCACAGTGTAACAGTTGTCACAGTGTAACTTGTCACAGTGTAACACAACAGTTGTCACAGTGTAACACTACAGTTGTCACAGTGTAACACAACATTTTCACAGTGTAACACAACAGTTGTCACAGTGTAACAGTTGTCACATTGTAACAGTAGTCACAGTGTAACAGTTGTCACAGTGTAACACAGCAGTTGTCACAGTCTAACACAACTGTTGTGTTACACTGTAACAACTGTTACACTGTACAACTTTGTGTTAGACTGTGACACTGCTGTGTTACACTGTGACAACTGTTACACTGTGACTACTGTTACAATGTGACAACTGTTACACCTGTGACAACTGTTTGTTACACTGTGACAACTGTTGTGTTACACTGTGACAACTGTAGTGTTACACTGTGACAACTGTTGTTTTACACTGTGACAACTGTTACACTGTGACAACTGTTACACTGTGACAACTGTTACACTGTGACAACTGTTACCTGTGACAACTGTTACACTGTGACAACTGTTCACTGTGACTACTGTTACACTGTGACAACTGTTGCCCTGTGACAACTGTTGTGTTCACTGTGACAACTGTGGTGTTACACTGTGACAACTGTAGTGTTACACTGTTACAACTGTGTGTTACACTGTGACAACTGTAGTGTTACACTGTGACAACTGTTGTGTTACACTGTGACACTGTTTGTTACACTGTGACAACTGTAGTGTTACACTGTGACAACTGTGGTGTTACACTGTGACAACTGTTTTGTTTTACACTGTGACAACTGTTGTGTTACACTGTGACAACTGTTGTGTTACACTGTGACAACTGATGTTTACACTGTGACAACTGTGGTGTTACACTGTGACAACTGTTGTGTTACACTGTGACAACTGTGGTGTTACACTGTGACACTGTTGTATACACTGTGACACTGTTGTGTTAAACTGTGACAACTGTGGTGTTACACTGTGACACTGTTGTGTTACACTGTGACAACTGTATGTTACTCTGTGACAACTGTTGTGTTACAGTGTGACAACTGTTGCATTGTGACAACTGTTGTGTGTTACACTGTGACAACTGTTGTGTTACACTGTGACAACTGTAGTGTTACACTGTGTGACAACTGTTGTTTTACACTGTGACAACTGTTACACTGTGACAACTGTTGTGTTGCACTGTGACAACTGTTGTGTTACACTGTGACAACTGTTGTGTTACACTGTGACAACTGTTGTGTTACACTGTGACAACTGTTGTGTTACACTGTGACGACTGTAGTGTTACACTGTGACAACTGTTGTGTTACACTGTGACACTGTTGTGTTACACTGTGACAACTGTTACACTGTGACAACTGTTACACTGTGACAACTGTTACACTGTGACAACTGTTACACTGTGACAACTGTTACACTGTGACACTGTAGTGTTACACTGTGACAACTTTTGTGTTACACTGTGACAACTGTTACACTGTGACAACTGTTACACTGTGACAACTGTAGTGTTACACTGTGACAACTTTTGTGTTACACTGTGACAACTGTTACACTGTGACAACTGTTACACTGTGACAACTGTTACACTGTGACAACTGTGGTGTTACACTGTGACAACTGTAGTGTTACACTGTGACAACTGTGGTGTTACACTGTGACAACTTTTACACTGTGACAACTGTTACACTGTGACAACTGTGGTGTTACACTGTGACAACTGGTAGTGTACACTGTGACAACTGTTGTGTTACACTGTGACAACTGTTACACTGTGACAACTGTTGTGTTACACTGTGACAACTGTTGTGTTACACTGTAACAACTGTTACACTGTGACAACTGTTGTGTTACACTGTGACAACTGTGGTGTTACACTGTGACAACTGTTGTGTTACACTGTGACAACTGTTGTGTTACACTGTGAAACTGATGTGTTACACTGTGACAACTGTTGTGTTACACTGTGACAACTGTTGTGTTACACTGTGACAACTGTTGTGTTACACTGTGACAAGTGTTGTTACACTGTGACAACTGTTGTGTTACACTGTGACAACTGTTGTGTTACACTGTGACAACTGTTGTGTTACACTGTGACAACTGTTGTGTTACACTGTGACAACTGTTGTGTTACACTGTGACAACTGTAGTGTTACACTGTGACAACTGTTGTGTTACACTGTGACAACTGTTGTGTTACACTGTG
This sequence comes from Procambarus virginalis, assembly GCA_020271785.1. Classification (NCBI taxonomy): domain Eukaryota; kingdom Metazoa; phylum Arthropoda; class Malacostraca; order Decapoda; family Cambaridae; genus Procambarus; species Procambarus virginalis. The sequence goes on from WNGS01010785.1 coordinate 39,011, forward strand.
ACAACTGTTACACTGTGACAACTGTTACACTGTGACAACTGTTACACTGTGACAACTGTTACACTGTGACAACTGTGGTGTTACACTGTGACAACTGTAGTGTTACACTGTGACAACTGTGGTGTTACACTGTGACAACTGTTACACTGTGACAACTGTGGTGATACACTGTGACAACTGTAGTGTTACATTGTGACAACTGTTGTGTTACATTGTGACAACTGTTACACTGTGACAACTGTTGTGTTACACTGTGACAACTGTTGTGTTACACTGTGACAACTGTTGTGTTACACTGTAACAACTGTTACACTGTGACAACTGTTGTGTTACACTGTGACAACTGTGGTGTTACACTGTGACAACTGTTGTGTTACACTGTGACAACTGTTGTGTTACACTGTGACAACTGTTGTGTTACACTGTGACAACTGTTACACTGTGACAACTGTTACACTGTGACAACTGTTACACTGTGACAACTGTGGTGTTACACTGTGACAACTGTAGTGTTACACTGTGACAACTGTGGTGTTACACTGTGACAACTGTTACACTGTGACAACTGTTACACTGTGACAACTGTGGTGATACACTGTGACAACTGTAGTGTTACACTGTGACAACTGTTATGTTACACTGTGACAACTGTTACACTGTGACAACTGTTACACTGTGACAACTGTTGTGTTACACTGTGACAACTGTTGTGTTACACTGTAACAACTGTTACACTGTGACAACTGTAGTGTTACACTCTGACAACTGTTATGTTACACTGTGACAACTGTTACACTGTGACAACTGTTACACTGTGACAACTGTTGTGTTACACTGTGACAACTGTTGTGTTACACTGTAACAACTGTTACACTGTGACAACTGTTGTGTTAGACTGTGACAACTGCTGTGTTACACTGTGACAACTGTTGTGTTACACTGTGACAACTGTAGTGTTACACTGTGACAACTGTTGTGCTACACTGTGACAACTGTTACACTGTGACAACTGTTGTGTTACACTGTGACAACTGTTG
>WNGS01010785.1:42547-52365 GCA_020271785.1 Procambarus virginalis
CTCCTAGATCTTTCTCTCTGTCCGTTTCATTAAGTACTTCATCTCCTATTCTGTATCCTGTGTCTGGCCTCCTGTTTCCACTGCCTAGTTTCATTACTTTGCATTTACTCGGGTTGAACTTCAACAGCCATTTGTTGGACCATTCACTCAGTCTGTCTAGGTCGTCTTGTAGCCTCCTACTATCGTCCTCAGTTTCAATCCTCCTCATAATTTTTGCATCATCGGCAAACATTGAGAGAAACGATTCTATACCCTCTGGGAGATCATTTACATATATCAGAAACAGTATAGGTCCAAGGACTGACCCCTGCGGGACTCCACTCGTAACGTCTCGCCAATCTGAGACCTCACCCCTCACACTGACTCTTTGTCTCCTGTTGCTTAGGTACTCCTGTATCCAACGGAGTACCTTCCCTTTCACTCCAGCCTGCATCTCCAGCTTTTTCACTAGCCTCTTGTGTGGCACTGTATCAAAGGCTTTCTGACAATCCAAAAATATGCAGTCTGCCCACCCTTCTCTTTCTTGCCTTATTTTTGTTGCCTGGTCGTAGAATTCAAGTAACCCTGTGAGGCAGGACCTGCCATCCCTGAATCCATGTTGGTGCTGTGTTACAAAGTTCTTTCGCTCCAGGTGCTCCACTAGCTTTCTTCGCACAATCTTCTCCATCAGCTTGCATGGTATGCAGGTTAGGGACACTGGCCTGTAATTCAGTGCCTCCTGTCTATCCCCTTTCTTGTATATCGGGACTACATTAGCTGCTTTCCAAATTTCTGGCAGTTCCCCTGTTGCCAGAGATTTGTTATACACTATGTAGAGTGGTAGGCACAGTTCTTCTGCTCCTTCCTTAAGTATCCAAGGAGAGATTCCATCTGGGTCTATAGCCTTTGTCACATCCAACTCTAGTAAACACTTTCTTACTTCCCCGCTTGGAATCTCAAACTCTTCCAGTGGTTCCTGGTTAGCTATCCCCTCTCTTAACTCTGGGATTTCTCTTTGTTCTAGGGTGAAGACCTCTTGGATTTCTTATTCAGTTCCTCACATACTTCCTTGTCGTTTGTAGTGAATCCTTCTGCCCCTATCGTTAATTTCATAACCTGTTCCTTTACTGTTGTTTTTCTCCTGATGTGGCTATGCAGCAATTTAGGCTGAGTCTTTGCCTTGCTTGCGATGTCGTTTTCGTATTGTCTTTCCGCGTCTCTTCTCATCCTGACATATTCATTCCTGGCATTCTGGTATCTTTCTCTGCTCTCCAGTGTCCTGTTATTCCTATAGTTTCTCCATGCCCTTTTACTTTGTTGCTTAGCTAGCCTACATCTCTGATTAAACCATGGGTTTCTCATCTTCATTTCACTGTTTTCCTTTTGGGCTGGGACAAACTTGTTTGCTGCTTCCTTGCACTTTTGCGTGATGTAGTCCATCATATCTTGGGCCGTCTTTTCCCTGAGCTCTGTTTCCCATGCTATGTCTGTTAGGAATTTTCGTATCTCCTCATAGTTTCCCTTTCGGTATGCTAACCTTTTGGTTTCAGTATCTCTCCTCGAGTTCAATAACCCTTCTTCAATCAGGTACTCAAACTCCAATACACTGTGGTCGCTCATCCCTACTGGGGCCTCAAAACCGATTTCTCTTATGTCAGAGTCGTTCCGGGTGAAGACCAGGTCGAGTCTCGCTGGTTCGTCATTTCCTCTCATCCTTGTGGGTTCTCTGACATGCTGGGTTAAGAAGTTTCTAGTCACCACCTCCAGTAGTTTGGCTCTTCACGTATCCTCGCCGCCATGCGGTTCCTTGTTCTCCCAATCAATCCTTCCGTGATTGAAGTTCTCCATGATGAGCAGGTGGGATCTATTTCTACAGGCAGCAGAGGCTGCTCTCTCAATTATAGTGTTAACTGCCATGTTGTTGTTTTCATACTCTTGACTGGGTCTTCTGTCATTTGGTGGAGGGTATATATTACTGCTACTACTATCCTTGGTCCTCCCATTGTCATGGTGCCTGCTATGTAGTCTCTGAAACCCTCACAGCCCAGGATAGCCATCTCCTTAAAACTCCATTCCTTTCTCATGAGTAGGGCCACTCCGCCTCCTCCCCTACCTTCCCTCTCTTTCCTTATTACTGTGTACTCCTGGGGAAACACAGCATTCGTTATGATTCCAGAGAGTTTTGTCTCAGTGAGTCCGATTACATCTGGGTTCACTTCTTGTGTTCTTGCACTTCTTGTGTTCTTGCACTTCACTTCTTGCATTTCTTGTGTGTGTGTGTGTGTGTGTGTGTGTGTGTGTGTGTGTGTGTGTGTGTGTGTGTGTGTGTGTACTCACCTAGTTGTACTCACCTAGTTGTCCTTGCGGGGGTTGAGCTCTGGCTCTTTGGTCCCGCCTCTCAACCGTCAATCAACAGGTGTTCAGGTTCCTGAGCCTATTGGGCTCTATCATATCTACACTTGAAACTGTGTATGGAGTCAGCCTCCACCACATTACTTCCTAATGCATTCCATTTTTCAACCACTCTGACACTAAAAAAGTTCTTTCTTATATCTCTGTGGTTCATTTGGGCACTCAGTTTCCACCTGTGTCCCCTAGTGCGTGTGCCCCTTGTGTTAAATAGCCTGTCTTTATCAACCCTGTCGATTCCCTTGAGAATCTTGAATGTGGTGATCATGTCCCCCCTAACTCTTCTGTCTTCCAACGAAGTGAGGTTCAATTCCCGTAGTCTCTCCTCGTAGCTCATACCTCTCAGCTCGGGTACTAGTCTGGTGGCAAACCTTTGAACCTTTTCCAGTTTAGTCTTATGCTTGACTAGATATGGACTCCATGCTGGAGCCGCATACTCCAGGATTGGTCTGACATATGTGGTATATAATGTTCTGAAAGATTCCTTACACAAGTTTCTAAAGGCCGTTCTTATGTTAGCCAACCTGGCATATGCTGCTGATGTTATCCTCTTGATATGAGCTTCAGGGGACAGGTCTGGCGTGATATCAACCCCCAGGTCTTTCTCTCTCTCTGACTCTTGAAGTATTTCATCTCCCAAGTGATACCTTGTATCTGGTCTCCTGCTTCCTACCCCTATCTTCATTACATTACATTTGCTTGGGTTAAACTCTAACAGCCATTTGTTCGACCATTCCTGCAGCTTGTCCAGGTCTTCTTGAAGCCTCAAACTGTCCTCCTCTGTCTTAATCCTTAATCTGTGTATGTGTGTGTGTGTGTGTGTACTAACCTAGTTGTCATCTTGTTGTGCTTGTTATTTTGCTCGAGATCAGGATTACATTGGCCGTTTTCCAAATATTTGGCAGTTCACCTGTTACCAGATATTTGTTACACACCGTGGAGAGTGGCAGGCACAGTGCTTCTGTTCCTTCCTTTAGTATCCATGATGAGATTCCATCCTGCCCTATAGCCTTTGTCACATCCAACTCTAACACGAGTTTCCTTACCTCCCTACTGGTAATCCCGAACGCCTTTAGTGGTGCCTGGTTAACTATTCCTTCTTTCATATCTGGAATTTCCCCTTGCTCTAATGTGAAGACCTCCTGGAATTTCTTATTTTGTTCCTCGCACACTTGTCATTTGTAGTGAATCTGTCTGTCCCTGTCCACAGTTTCATTACCTGTTCCTTCACTGTTGTTTTCCTCCTGATGTGGCTGTGCAGCAGTTTAGACTTTGCCTTGCTTTGTCGTGTTACACTGTGACAACTGTGGTGTTACACTGTGACAACTGTGGTGTTACACTGTGACAACTGTTACACTGTGACAACTGTTGTGTTACACTGTGACAACTGTTGTGTTACACTGTGACAACTGTTGTGTTACACTGTGACAACTGTTGTGTTACACTGTGACAACTGTTGTGTTACACTGTGACAACTGTTGTGTTACACTGTGACAACTGTTGTGTGACACTGTGACAACTGCTGTGTTACACTGTGACAACTGTTGTGTTACACTGTGACAACTGTTACAGTGTGACAACTGTTGTGTTACACTGTGACAACTGTTGTGTTACACAGTGACAACTGTTGTGTTACACTGTGACAGCTGTTGTGTTACACTGTGACAACTGTTGTGTTACACTGTGACAACTGTTGTGTTACACTGTGACAACAGTTGTGTTACACTGTGACAACTGTTGTGTTACACTGTGACAACTGTTACACTGTGACAACTGTTACACTGTGACAACTGTTACACTGTGACAACTGTTACACTGTGACAACTGTTACACTGTGACAACTGTTACACCGTGACAACTGTTACACTGTGACAACTGTTACACTGTGACAACTGTTGTTACACTGTGACAACTGTTACACTGTGACAACTGTTACACTGTGACAACTGTTACACTGTGACAACTGTTACACTGTGACAACTGTTGTGTTACACTGTGACAACTGTTACACTGTGACAACTGTTACACTGTGACAACTGTTACACTGTGACAACTGTTACACTGTGACAACTGTTACACTGTGACAACTGTTACACTGTGACAACTGCTACACTGTGACAACTGTTGTGTTACACTGTGACAACTGTTGTGTTACACTGTGACAACTGTTACACTGTGACAACTGTTGTGTTACACTGTGACAACTGTTACACTGTGACAACTGTTGTGTTACACTGTGACAGTTGTTGTGTTACACTGTGACAACTGTTGTGTTACACTGTGACAACTGTTGTGTTACACTGTGACAACTGTGGTGTTACACTGTGGCAACTGTTGTGTTACACTGTGACAACTGTTGTGTTACACTGTGACAACTGTTGTGTTACACTGTGACAACTGTTGTGTTACACTGTGACAACTGTTGTGTTACACTGTGACAACTGTTGTGTTACACTGTGACAACTGTTGTGTTACACTGTGACAACTGTTGTGTTACACTGTGACAACTGTTGTGTTACACTGTGACAACTGTTGTGTTACACTGTGACAACTGTTGTGTTACACTGTGACAACTGTAGTGTTACACTGTGACAACTGTTGTGCTACACTGTGACAACTGTTACACTGTGACAACTGTTGTGTTACACTGTGACAACTGTTGTCTTACACTGTGACAACTGTAGTGTTACACTGTGACAACTGTTGTGTTACACTGTGACAACTGTTACACTGTGACTACTGTTACACTGTGAAAACAGTTACACTGTGACAACTGTTACACTGTGACAACTCTTACACTGTGACAACTGTAGTGTTACACTGTGACAACTGTTGTGTTACACTGTGACTGTGACAACTGTTGTGTTACACTGTGACAACTGTTGTGTTACACTGTGACAACTGTGGTGTTAAACTGTGACAACTGTTGTGTTACACTGTGACACCTGTAGTGTTACTCTGTGACAACTGTTGTGTTACACTGTGACAACTGTTGTGTTACACTGTGACAACTGTTGTGTTACACTGTGACAACTGTAGTGTTACACTATGACAACTGTTGTGTTCCACTGTGACAACTGTTGTGTTACACTGTGACAACTGTTGTGTTACACTGTGACAACTGTTGTGTTACACTGTGACAACTGTTGTGTTACACTGTGACAACTGTTACACTGTGACAACTGTAGTGTTACACTGTGACAACTGTTGTGTTACACTGTGACAACTGTTGTGTTACACTGTGACAACTGTTACACTGTGACAACTGTTACACTGTGACAACTGTTACACTGTGACAACTGTTACACTGTGACAACTGTTACACTGTGACAACTGTTACACTGTGACAACTGTTACACTGTGACAACTGTTTAACTGTGACAACTGTGGTGTTACACTGTGACAACTGTAGTGTTACACTGTGACAACTGTGGTGTTACACTGTGACAACTGTTACACTGTGACAACTGTGGTGATACACTGTGACAACTGTAGTGTTACATTGTGACAACTGTTGTGTTACATTGTGACAACTGTTACACTGTGACAACTGTTACACTGTGACAACTGTTGTGTTACACTGTGACAACTGTTGTGTTACACTGTGACAACTGTTGTGTTACACTGTAACAACTGTTACACTGTGACAACTGTTGTGTTACACTGTGTCAACTGTGGTGTTACACTGTGACAACTGTTGTGTTACACTGTGACAACTGTTGTGTTACACTGTGACAACTGTTGTGTTACACTGTGACAACTGTTACACTGTGACAACTGTGGTGTTACACTGTGACAACTGTAGTGTTACACTGTGACAACTGTGGTGTTACACTGTGACAACTGTTACACTGTGACAACTATTACACTGTGACAAATGTGGTGATACACTGTGACAACTGTAGTGTTACACTGTGACAACTGTTATGTTACACTGTGACAACTGTTACACTGTGACAACTGTTGTGTTACACTGTGACAACTGTTGTGTTACACTGTAACATCTGTTACACTGTGACAACTGTTGTGTTACACTGTGACAACTGTAGTGTTACACTGTGACAACTGTAGTGTTACACTGTGACAACTGTTACACTGTGACAACTGTTACACTGTGACAACTGTTGCACTGTGACAACTGTTGTTTTACACTGTGACAACTGTTACACTGTGAAAACTGTTACACTGTGACAACTGTTACACTGTGACTACTGTTACACTGTGACAACTGTTACACTGTGACAACTGTTACACTGTGACAACTGTTACACTGTGACAACTGTTACACTGTGACAACTGTTGTGTTACACTGTGACAACTGTGGTGTTACACTGTGACAACTGTAGTGTTACACTGTGACAACTGTGGTGTTACACTGTGACAACTGTAGTGTTACACTGTGACAACTGTGGTGTTACACTGTGACAACTGTTGTGTTACACTGTGACAACTGTTGTGTTACACTGTGACAACTGTTACACTGTGACAACTGTTGTGTTACACTGTGACAACTGTTGTGTTACACTGTGACAACTGTAGTGTTACACTGTGACAACTGTGGTGTTACACTGTGACAACTGTTGTGTTACGCTGTGACAACTGTGGTGTTACACTGTGACAACTGTTGTATTACACTGTGCCAACTGTTGTGTTACACTGTGACAACTGTGGTGTTACACTGTGACAACTGTTGTGTTACACTGTGACAACTTTATTGTTACTCTGTGACAACTGTTGTGTTACACTGTGACAACTGTTACACTGTGACAACTGTTGTGTTACACTGTGACAACTGTTGTCTTACACTGTGACAACTGTAGTGTTACACTGTGACGACTGTTGTTTTACACTGTGACAACTGTTACACTGTGACAACTGTTGTGTTACACTGTGACAACTGTTGTGGTACACTGTGACAACTGTTGTGTTACACTGTGACAACTGTAGTGTTACACTGTGACAACTGTTGTGTTACACTGTGACAACTGTTGTGTTACACTGTGACAACTGTTGTGTTACACTGTGACAACTGTTGTGTTACACTGTGACAACTGTTACACTGTGACAACTGTTGTGTTACACTGTGACAACTGTTGTGTTACACTGTGACAACTGTTGTGTTACACTGTGACAACTGTTACACTGTGACAACTGTTGTGTTACACTGTGACAACTGTTGTGTTACACTGTGACAACTGTTACACTGTGACAACTGGTACACTGTGACAACTGTTACACTGTGACAACTGTTACACTGTGACAACTGTGGTGTTACACTGTGACAACTGTTGTGTTACACTGTGACAACTGTGTGTTACACTGTGACAACTGTTACACTGTGACAACTGTTACACTGTGACAACTGTGGTGTTACACTGTGACAACTGTTGTGTTACACTGTGACAACTGTTACACTGTGACAACTGTGGTGTTACACTGTGACAACTGTTGTGTTACACTGTGACAACTGTTGTGTTACACTGTGACAACTGTTGTGTTACACTGTGACAACTGTTGTGTTACACTGTGACAACTGTTGTGTTACACTGTGACAACTGTTGTGTTACACTGTGACAACTGTTACACTGTGACAACTGTTGTGTTACACTGTGACAACTGTGGTGTTACACTGTGACAACTGTTGTGTTACACTGTGACAACTGTTGTGTTACACTGTGACAACTGTTTGTTACACTGTGACAACTGTTGTGTTACACTGTGACAACTGTTGTGTTACACTGTGACAACTGTTGTGTTACACTGTGACAACTGTTGTGTTACACTGTGACAACTGTTGTGTTACACTGTAACAACTGTTACACTGTGACAACTGTTGTGTTACACTGTGACAACTGTTGTGTTACACTGTGACAACTGTTGTGTTACACTGTGACAACTGTTACACTGTGACAACTGTTGTGTTACACTGTGACAACTGTTGTTACACTGTGACAACTGTTGTGTTACACTGTGACAACTGTTGTGTTACACTGTGACAACTGTTACACTGTGACAACTGTTGTGTTACACTGTGACAACTGTTGTGTTACACTGTGACAACTGTTGTGTTACACTGTGACAACTGTTGTGTTACACTGTGACAACTGTTGTGTTACACTGTGACAACTGTTGTGTTACACTGTGACAACTGTTGTGTTACACTGTGACAACTGTTACACTGTGACAACTGTTACACTGTGACAACTGTTGTGTTACACTGTGACAACTGTTGTGTTACACTGTGACAACTGTTACACTGTGACACTGTTGTGTTACACTGTGACAACTGTTGTGTTACACTGTGACAACTGTTACACTGTGACAACTGTTACACTGTGACAACTGTGGTGTTACACTGTGACAACTGTTGTGTTACACTGTGACAACTGTTGTGTTACACTGTGACAACTGTTGTGTTACACTGTGACAACTGTTGTGTTACACTGTGACAACTGTTGTGTTACACTGTGACAACTGTTGTGTTACACTGTGACAACTGTTGTGTTACACTGTGACAACTGTTGTGTTACACTGTGACAACTGTTGTGTTACACTGTGACAACTGTTGTGTTACACTGTGAAAACTGTTGTGTTACACTGTGACAACTGTTGTGTTACACTGTGACAACTGTTGTGTTACACTGTGACAACTGTTGTGTTACACTGTGACAACTGTTGTGTTACACTGTGACAACTGTTGTGTTACACTGTGACAACTGTTGTGTTACACTGTGACAACTGTTGTGTTACACTGTGACAACTGTTGTGTTACACTGTGACAACTGTTGTGTTACACTGTGACAACTGTTGTGTTACACTGTGACAATGTTACACTGTGACTACTGTTACACTGTGACAACTGTTACACTGTGACAACTGTTTACACTGTGACAACGTGTTACACTGTGACAACTGTTGTGTTACACTGTGACAACTGTGTTGTGTTACACTGTGACAACTGTTGTTACACTGTGACAACTGTGTGTTACACTGTGACAACTGTGGTGTTACACTGTGACAACTGTGGTGTTACACTGTGACAACTGTAGTGTTACACTGTGACAACTGTTGTGTTACACTGTGACAACTGTTGTGTTACACTGTGACAACTGTTGTGTTACACTGTGACAACTGTGTGTTACACTGTGACAACTGTTGTGTTACACTGTGACAACTGTTGGTTACACTGTGACAACTGTTGTGTTACACTGTGACAACTGTTGTGTTACACTGTGACAACTGTGTGTTACACTGTGACAACTGTTGTGTTACACTGTGACAACTGTTGTGTTACACTGTGACAACTGTGTGTTACACTGTGACAACTGGTGTTACACTGTGACAACTGTTGGTGTTACACTGTGACAACTGTTGTGTTACACTGTGACAACTGTTGTGTTACACTGTGACAACTGTTACACTGTGACAAA
>WNGS01010786.1:0-10211 GCA_020271785.1 Procambarus virginalis
TACAGTGAGTAAGGAGACAGAAGAGACACAGTAAGGTGACAGAAGAGATACTTACAGTGAGTAAGGAGACAGAAGAGACACAGTAAGGTGACAGAAGAGACAGTTACAGTAAGGTGACAGAAGAGACACTTATAGTGAGTAAGGTGACAGAAGAGACACAGTACGGTGACAGAAGAGACACTTGAGTGAATGAGGAGTCACAAGCAACACTTACAGTGAGTAAGGAGTCACAAACAACACTTACAGTGAGTAAGGAATCACAAACAACACTTACAGTGAGTATAAGGAGTCACAAACAACACTTACAGTGAGTAAGGAATCACAAACAACACTTACAGTGAGTAAGGAATCACAAACAACACTTACAGTGAGTAAGGAGTCACAAACAACACTTACAGTGAGTAAGGAATCACAAACAACACTTACAGTGAGTGCTGAAGCCAGACCTTGACTGTCCAGTCCAGTGAGCAGGTGAGAAAGATGCTTGTATGGTGAGTGTTCCATGACACGCTCCTGACAGCCGAGGTGTGTGCCGGGTAGCAGGTGAGGGAGTGAGTCAGCCCGATGAGGGAACACTGGAACACTGCTCCGGTGTCCATTCCCAGCAGGAACACACTCTCGTCACCCGGACGGAAGGCAATGATTGTGGCCAAACCTGCAGAAACACGCAAAAAATAAACAAAATCATAGGTCCTGAACATGATATGGTGACGGGCCTATATGCTGGCGTGATCCTTGACATACTCAAAGCAATGGAGATTGTGCCACTGTACAAAGGAGGTAGTAAAGCAGAAGTAATATATTATAGACAGGTTAACCACAAGAGACAGGTGTGACCACAACAGACAGTGTGATCACAACAGTGTGACCACAACAGTGTGACCACAACTGACAGTGTGACCACAACAGTGTGACCACAACAGTGTGACCACAACTGACAGTGTGACCACAACAGTGTGACCACAACAGTGTGACCACAACTGACTGTGACCACAACTGACAGTGTGACCACAACAGTGTGACCACAACTGACAGTGTGACCACAACAGTGTGACCACAACTGACAGTGTGACCACAACTGACAGTGCGACCACAACAGTGTGACCACAACTGACAGTGTGACCACAACAGTGTGACCACAACAGTGTGACCACAACTGACAGTGTGTCCACAACAGTGTGACTACATCAGTGTGACCACAACTGACAGTGTGACCACAACTGACAGTGTGACCACAACAGTGTGACCACAACAGTGTGACCACAACAGTGTGACCACAACTGACAGTGTGACCACAACTAACAGTGTGACCACAACAGTGTGACCACAACTGACAGTGTGACCACAACTGACAGTGTGACCGCAACAGTGTGACCACAACAGTGTGACCACAACAGTGTGACCACAACAGTGTGACCACAACTGACAGTGTGACCACAACTGACAGTGTGACCACAACAGTGTGACCACAACAGTGTGACCACAACTGACAGTGTGTCCACAACAGTGTGACTACATCAGTGTGACCACAACTGACAGTGTGACCACAACTGACAGTGTGACCACAACAGTGTGACCACAACAGTGTGACCACAACAGTGTGACCACAACTGACAGTGTGACCACAACTAACAGTGTGACCACAACAGTGTGACCACAACTGACAGTGTGACCACAACTGACAGTGTGACCGCAACAGTGTGACCACAACAGTGTGACCACAACAGTGTGACCACAACAGTGTGACCACAACAGTGTGACCACAACTGACAGTGTGACCACAACTGACAGTGTGACCACAACTGACAGTGTGACCACAACTGACAGTGTGACCACAACTGACAGTGTGACCACAACTGACAGTGTGACCACAACTGACAGTGTGACCACAACTAACAGTGTGACCACAACTGACAGTGTGACCACAACTAACAGTGTGACCACAACTGACAGTGTGACCACAACAGTGTGACCACAACTGACAGTGTGACCACAACTGACAGTGCGACCACAACAGTGTGACCACAACTGACAGTGTGACCACAACTGACAGTGTGACCACAACAGTGTGACCACAACAGTGTGACCACAACTGACAGTGTGACCACAACAGTGTGACCACAACTGACAGTGCGACCACAACAGTGTGACCACAACTGACAGTGTGACCACAACAGTGTGACCACAACTGACAGTGTGACCACAACTGACAGTGTGACCACAACAGTGTGACCACAACTGACAGTGTGTCCACAACAGTGTGACTACATCAGTGTGACCACAACTGACAGTGTGACCACAACTGACAGTGTGACCACAACTGACAGTGTGACCACAACTGACAGTGTGACCACAACAGTGTGACCACAACAGTGTGACCACAACAGTGTGACCACAACAGTGTGACCACAACTGACAGTGTGACCACAACTGACAGTGTGACCACAACTGACAGTGTGACCACAACTGACAGTGTGACCACAACTAACAGTGTGACCACAACTGACAGTGTGACCACAACAGTGTGACCACAACAGTGTGACCACAACAGTGTGACCACAACAGTGTGACTACAACAGTGTGACCACAACAGTGTGACCACAACAGTGTGACTACAACAGTGTGACCACAACAGTGTGACCACAACAGTGTGACCACAACTGACAGTGTGACCACAACTGACAGTGTGACCACAACTGACAGTGTGACCACAACTGACAGTGTGACCACAACAGTGTGACCACAACTGACAGTGTGACCACAACTGACAGTGTGACCACAACTGACAGTGTGACCACAACAGTGTGACCACAACAGTGTGACCACAACAGTGTGACCACAACAGTGTGACCACAACAGTGTGACCACAACAGTGTGACCACAACAGTGTATATCCTCTGCCCTTAGTGTAGTACATATATTGACCAGTGATGGACCGAGAACAATATTTATACTGACCTAATATTGTGAATGCAAGAATAACACAGGACACAGAAGAGAGTCCAAGAATATCACAGGACACACATGAGAGTACATGAATATCACAGAACACACATGAGAGTGCAAAATAACACAGGACACACATGAGAGTACAAGAATATCACAGAACACACATGAGAGTACAAGAATATCACAGAACACACATGAGAGTACAAGAATATCACAGGACACACATGAGAGTACAAGAATATCACAGGACACACATGAGAGTACATAAATATCACAGAACACACATGAGAGTACAAGAATATCACAGGACACACATGAGAGTACAAGAATATCACAGGACACACATGAGAGTACATGAATATCACAGGACACACATGAGAGTACATGAATATCACAGAACACACATGAGAGTACATGAATATCACAGAACACACATGAGAGTGCAAGAATAACACAGGACACACATGAGAGTACAAGAATATCACAGAACACACATGAGAGTACAAGAATATCACAGGACACACATGAGAGTACTAGAATATCACAGGACACACATGAGAGTACATGAATATCACAGAACACACATGAGAGTACAAGAATATCACAGGACACACATGAGAGTACAAGAATATCACAGGACACACATGAGAGTACATGAATATCACAGGACACACATGAGAGTACATGAATATCACAGGACACACATGAGAGTACAAGAATATCACAGGACACACATGAGAGTACAAGAATATCACAGGACACATGAGAGTACATGAATATCACAGGACACACATGAGAGTACAAGAATATCACAGGACACACATGAGAGTACAAGAATATCACAGGACACACATGAGAGTACAAGAATATCACAGGACACACATGAGAGTACAAGAATATCACAGGACACACATGAGAGTACAAGAATATCACAGGACACACATGAGAGTACAAGAATATCACAGGACACACATGAGAGTACAAGAATAACACAGAACACACATGAGAGTGCAAGAATATCACAGAACACACATGAGTGCAAGAATAACACAGGACACACATGAGAGTACATGAATATCACAGAACACACATGAGAGTGCAAGAATAACACCTTGGACACACATGAGAGTGCATGAATATCACAAAACAAACATGAGAGTGCAAGAATAACACAGGACACACATGAGAGTGCATGAATATCACAGAAGGGTGTCAACAGAGCAGGAAAGAGTGCACTATGGGCAGGTGGGAGAGAGTGAGTGAGAGTACCTCCGAGGTCCCGGCGGCCGAGTGCAGGGAAGGTGGTGAAGGAGTGGCCGTGAGTGGCTAGGTCCAGCAGGTCAGTGTGGACCAGCCCGCCGCCCCGGTCCATGTGCCACTGTGTCACCCGCCCGTCCACCGACACGGAGAAGAAACACAACTCTTCTCCTGGCGAGGTGTTGGTCCACTGTACCTGGAGGGTGACACTAGTGAGGGAGAATTTGGTCCACTGTACCTGGAGGGTGACACTAGTGAGGGGGGTGTTGGTCCACTGTACCTGGAGGGTGACACTAGTGAGGGGGTGTTGGTCCACCGTACCTGGAGGGTGACACTAGTGAGGGAGATGTTGGTCCACCGTACCTGGAGGGTGACACTAGTGAGGGGGGTGTTGGTCCACCGTACCTGGAGGGTGACACTAGTGAGGGAGATGTTGGTCCACCGTACCTGGAGGGTGACACTAGTGAGGGGGGTGTTGGTCCACCGTACCTGGAGGGTGACACTAGTGAGGGAGATGTTGGTCCACTGTACCTGGAGGGTGACACTAGTGAGGGGGGTGTTGGTCCACTGTACCTGGAGGGTGACACTAGTGAGGGGGGTGTTGGTCCACCGTACCTGGAGGGTGACACTAGTGAGGGGGGTGTTGGTCCACTGTACCTGGAGGGTGACACTAGTGAGCGAGGTGTTGGTCCACTGTACCTGGAGGGTGACACTAGTGAGGGGGGTGTTGGTCCACTGTACCTGGAGGGTGACACTAGTGAGCGAGGTGTTGGTCCACTGTACCTGGAGGGTGACACTAGTTGTAACACCGTAAAGGTGTTTTGTTTTGTTTTATTAATATATATATATATATAGTTTAGGAGTCAGCCAGACCGGATTTGAGAGGCGCCATTCTGTCGGCCTGAAAGTCACACCTCTAGAGTGTTAATGACCACCAAGTGACCAAGGTCAGGTCGTGTGAAGTTGACCTTGTTTCTGCTAAGCTCATAATTGCAGGCAACTAGCCGGGGGGGGGGGGAGGGGAGGTTCTTCAAACAAGCTGCCAGTTTAAGGTGGGGCTTGGTAGAGTGCCTGGGGCTATCTACTTGTGAGCGGAGTTAGTTACTAGGTTCCCCATACATACTCAGGAAGCTGTAGATTCGAGAGCAATAGGAGAACAGCCAGCAGAGCAGAGCAATGGACAGCATAGCCAGGCAGGCTGTCAACCAGATGGGGGGGGGAGTCTGTCAACTGCAGACCCTCCCCCCCCCTCTCTATCCAGCTATAGGCAGACACTTGGTGAGTTGAACATGAAAGGTGACTTATTTCGTGTACCAAGATGTTGTGTGATCTCTAGGGGCAGACAGCTGTAGTGACTCTCAAAGTTGTGTGTGGTGGCTCACATTGTTTATCTGGACGTAATGAACCATCAGTTAGATTGCTTGATTTCTGATATTTATCATGCTAAATAAATACTTGATTCACTTACTTTTAATTTGATTTAATTGTGTTCCCGAGATCTTGGAATTTCTGATATATGACCAGCTAGAGTATAGAATACTCTTGAGATTATTGAATTAAAGAATCTTGCATGGAACATGATTCCAGTTGACACATGCTAATAACATCTGCGCAAATTTGGTGATACAGACCAGTTCCATTCCTTGTCTAGTATGTAATTTACTAGAATGGATGGTGGCAGCACTTCCTACTTCTACTTCTACCTCTCCAACTCAATTCCTACTCCCTCTCCTCTCCTCTTCCTCCGCCTCTCTCCCACTTTTCCTTTTCCCTGACGCCACTCCTTACTCCTCCCTCCTCTCTACCTCCCTCACCCCAAACTCCCACTAATTATTTCATTATTTCTTTCTTTCCTTTCGTTTCTCTTATATGTTCGTGGCAGTAAAATGTTCTAGAGTTCTCTAGAGTTGCGGGTAGCTGATCAAGTTACAACGCCTTGTGGTCGTGACACCTAGGTAATCAGATACCAGGGTTACAAGGTGTTGAACGAGAGAGGTTGCGGTAGGAACTCTGGGGGAACTCTAGAATAGTAAACTAAGGGGCGGGATAATGGACAAAAGAGAGCTATTTCCCCCACTCCCCCTCCCCCCACCCCCGTTACAATGATGGCAGCGGTGTTGAACAATGTTTAATGTAGCAGGTGTTAGTTGAACATTGTTCAGTCCCACGTGTCTTTTGCCACTCAGACGCTATCAGGAGATCTTGACAGGTGTTTAATGTTCGCAATTTAGCGAGTTTTTTTTCAGGTTAGGAGATAGTGATTCTCTGGGGCTGTGTTCTAGTGATTTTGGGAGTTTTGTGAAGTTCAGGGAATGTTCACCAGAACTTGCGTGTGTAGTAATTTATGTTAGTGATAATATTTGGCGATCTGGCAACTTAGCGGTTGGTGGTAGTGCAGGTCAGCTGAGTGTGACAGGTGACCCCCGCATGTCCCAGGGGGACACCCAGCCTCCGTTGGTCCCCAGGTCAGTTGTGATGTGACAGATGTAGTTCTTAAGTAGCTTTTTAAGTGGTGGTTCTGCTTAGGTTATTACGATTGACTGATTTACTCCATTTGAGCGCAATAACCCGAGGTTGTACTGGTATTGTACAGCATGCTAGGGGGAGGCTAGTATGTCAGTAGACTTCACGTTGGGGATGCTCGACGTGTCAGTCAGTCTGGTTACAGGGTTGTAACAAAAGTTTTGAGTTGTGGACCCGTGGAGAAGCGAGGAAAGCAATTCTGGGTCACGTAAGTGGCTTTAGTTTAAGGATGTCACATAGTGGCTGTAGTTTAAGGGTGTCACATAGGTGGCTGTAGTTTAAGGGTGTCACATAGGTGGCTGTAGTTTAAGGGTGGGAGTAATGGCTAATTAAGTACTTAAGATTAGAACGGTACAGTTAAGTTAGGCGGGTGTTTTATGTCTCGAAGGGCATCAATATTTATTGTGGAGATTGGTTTAGTGACAAGTTAAAAGTAGTGACGACCTTATTCTCTCTCCCATAACTTTACTCTGGTACTGTTTTATGTTCCACCAAGTCAGTATCATTGTGTTAATTCTATTATTAAAATTTAAGGAGTCATTGCCAGGAGGAGAGTATTATGACTGGACTGTGTGAACCCTATACAAATTGCAGGGTCACACAACATGTTGGAACACGGATATTGTTGCCTTTATGTTCATTCCCAGGTTGGAGCCAGAGGACAGGCGCGCACATACAGAAGAGGGAGGCGGCTGCCTTGTACCACACTCACGGGAGCTCACCACCACCACGACAGCCCTCTACCTGGATGTCACGGCTCCACCACCACCACTACCCTGGGGGACCCGAAGATGCAGCCCTCTCAGTTGGTCAACATTGGTCTACCCAGTGGACCCCAGGACGGACGGACCCCAGTGGACCCCAGGACGGACGGACCCCAGTGGACCCCAGGATGACGGACCCCAGTGGACCCCAGGACGGACGGACCCCAGTGGACCCCAGGACAGACGGACCCCAGTGGACCCCAGGACGGACGGACCCCAGTGGACCCCAGGACAGACGGACCCCAGTGGACCCCAGGATGGACGGACCCCAGTGGACCCCAGGACAGACGGACCCCAGTGGACCCAGGACGGACGGACCCCAGTGGACCTCAGTGGACGGACCCCAGTGGACCCCAGTGGACCCTAGGACGGACGGACCCCAGTGGACCCCAGGACGGACGGACCCCAGTGGACCCCAAAACGGACGGACCCCAGTGGACCCCAGGATGGATGGACCCCAGTGGACCCCAGGATGGACAGACCCCAGTGGACCCCAGGACGGACGGACCCCAGTGGACCCCAGGACGGACGGACCCCAGTGGACCCCAGGACGGATAGACCCCAGTGGACCCCAGGACGGGCGGACCCCAGTGGACACCAGGACGGACGGACCCCAGTGGACCCCAGGACGGACGGACCCCAGTGGACTCCAGGACGGACGGACCCCAGGGGACCCCAGGACGGACGGACCCCAGGGGACCCCAGGACGGACGGACCCCAGTGGACCCCAGGACGGATGGACCCCAGTGGACCCCAGGACGGGCGGACCCCAGTGGACACCAGGACGGACGGACCCCAGTGGACCCCAGGACGGACGGACCCCAGTGGACTCCAGGACGGACGGACCCCAGGGGACCCCAGGACGGACGGACCCCAGGGACCCCAGGACGGACGGACCCCAGTGGACCCCAGGACGGACGGACCCCAGGGGATCCCAGGACGGACGGACCCCAGTGGACCCCAGGACGGACGGACCCCAGTGGACACCAGGACGGACGGACCCCAGTGGACCCCAGGACGGACGGACCCCAGTGGACCCCAGGACGGACCCCAGTGGACCCCAGGACGGACGGACCCCAGTGGACCCCAGGACGGACGGACCCCAGTGGACGGACCCCAGTGGACCCCAGGACGGACGGACCCCAGTGGACCCCAGGACGGACGGACCCCAGGGGACCCCAGGACGGACGGACCCCAGTGGACCCCAGGACGGACGGACCCCAGTGGACCCCAGGACGGACGGACACTGCAATACATGCTCACTCCACCAGGGCCAAACACACACCATTTTGTATTTTCCCCGTGATCAGGGAATGGATTTTAACAGAAGAGTTTTGTTATATTTCTTTCTTGTATATGTGATAGTAAAAGTGTTGTGAGTATTACCTGGGTGACGGAGAGTATTATCTGGGTGATGGAGTATTACCTGGGTGACGGAGAGTATTACCTGGATGACGGAGAGTTTTATCTGGGTGACGGAGAGTATTATCTGGGTGATGGAGTATTACCTGGGTGACGGAGAGTATTACCTGGGTGACGGAGAGTATTACCTGGGTGATGGAGAGTATTACCTGGGTGACGGAGAGTATTACCTGGGTGACGGAGAGTATTACCTGGGTGACGGAGAATATTACCTGGGTGACGGAGAGTATTACCTGGGTGACGGAGAGTATTACCTGGGTGACGGAGAGTATTACCTGGGTGACGGAGAGTATTACCTGGGTGACGGAGAGTATTACCTGGGTGACGGAGAGTATTACCTGGGTGACGGAGAATATTACCTGGGTGACGGAGAGTATTACCTGGGTGACGGAGAGTATTACCTGGGTGACGGAGAGTATTACCTGGGTGACGGAGAGTATTACCTGGGTGATGGAGAGTATTACCTGGGTGACGGAGAGTATTACCTGGGTGACGGAGAGTATTACCTGGGTGACGGAGAGTATTACCTGGGTGACGGAGAGTATTACCTGGGTGACGGAGAGTATTACCTGGGTGACGGAGAGTATTACCTGGGTGACGGAGAGTATTATCTGGGTGACGGAGAGTATTACCTGGGTGACGGAGAGTATTATCTGGGTGACGGAGAGTATTATCTGGGTGATGGAGTATTACCTGGGTGACGGAGAGTATTACCTGGGTGACAGAGTATTACCTGGGTGACAGAGAGTATTACCTGGGTGACGGAGAGTATTATCTGGGTGACGGAGAGTATTATCTGGGTGACGGAGAGTATTACCTGGGTGACAGTATTACCTGGGTGACAGTATTACCTGGGTGACGGAGAGTATTACCTGGGTGACGGAGAGTATTATCTGGGTGACGGACAGTATTATCTGGGTGACAGAGTATTACCTGGGTGACAGAGTATTACCTGGGTGACAGAGTATTACCTGGGTGACGGAGAGTATTACCTGGGTGACGGAGAGTATTACCTGGGTGATGGAGAGTATTACCTGGGTGACGGAGAGTATTATCTGGTGATGGAGTATTACCTGGGTGACGGAGAGTATTACCTGGGTGACGGAGAGTATTACCTGGGTGATGGAGAGTATTACCTGGGTGACCGTATTATCTGGGTGATGGAGTATTACCTGGGTGACGGAGAGTATTACCTGGGTGACGGAGAGTTTTATCTGGGTGACGGAGAGTATTATCTGGGTGACGAGAGTATTACCTGGGTGACGGAGAGTATTACCTGGGTGACGGAGAGTATTA
>WNGS01010788.1:0-26603 GCA_020271785.1 Procambarus virginalis
TATGGCTTCTTCAAAATCCAGTGGGGATAGGGTGACGTCTGATATATGATTGATGTTGGTATCATATCCATGAAAAATTCATTTGGGTTATCGATTTTTAGTGCGTTTAATGGCGCTGAAGACAGAGTCGTATGCTTCTCAGTAGCTCGCTCATTTCTTTGTTGTCATCGGTGAAAGTTCCATCTTCCTTCGCAGGGGGCCCGATATAGATGTGGTTTTTTGATCTTGATTTTTGCATAGGAGAAAAAAAATTTCGGGTTTCTCTCTATTTCACTGATGGCCTTTTGCTCTCTTTCCCTCCTGGGTTTTGGTATGATTCTTGTAGCTTGAGTTCAATTTTCCTATTTCGCTACCTAACCTTCTTCGCCGTTCCTGAGATAGGGTGCGACTCTCAAGTTGTACCGCGATTCGTTTTCTTCGCCTATATAGGGAACGACGTTCTCGTTCCAATCTGCATCTCTTCCTCTTTTTTCTTAGGGGGATGCGTTTGTACATATTTCTAGTGCTACTGAGCTTATTTTTTCCAGGCACTGGTTCAGGTTCGCATTTCCTAGCTGTTCTTCCCAGTTTATTTCTGTGAAGTCCTGGTTTATTTGCTCCCAGTTTATCTGTTTATTATTGAAGTTGAATTTGCTGAAATCTCCTCCACCGGGAATCTGGACTGGTTTTGAAGGTCTATTCCCCATGGTTGTCATAACTTCAATTAAGTTGTGATCTGAGTAACAGGTATTTGTAATCATTATGTTCCTGATCAATTCATCATTATTAGTGAAAATGAGGTCCAGCGTGTTCTCCTTCCTGGTTGGTTCTACTATTTGCTGGTTTAAGGCAAACCTGTCGCACATCCGTAGCAGGTCATTTGCATGTGCCTGTTCATTAAGGCTACTTCCTGGTATTCTTTCTGATATTACTGTATTAGCCAGGTGCTTCCATTTCAGGTGCCGTAGGTTGAAGTCCCCAAGCAGAATGATGTTCGGAGCTGGATTTGTGAGGTTTTCCAAGCAGTGTTCTACTTTCATTAGTTGGTCTTTAAACTGCTGAGGGTTTGCCTCCGGTGACTTATATACAAGGACAATAACTACATTTATAATCTCTATTTTGATTATCAGCACTTCCACCATATCATTCGAGGTGTTTAGCAGCTCAGTACAGATGAGTGTGTCTTTGATGTATAGGCTGACCCCACCCTGAAGCCGGTGTTTCCTATCACATCTGAAAAGATTGTACTCTGAGATCCATATTTCACCATCATGGTAGTCCTTTGTGTGGGTTTCTGTTAGGGCTGCAAACACTGCATTTGCCTCATGAAGGAGACCATCTATAAAGTGAACTTTGTTGGATTTGCGTGTTTTTATACCTTGAATGTTGGCAAATATAAATGATGTTATCGTGGTAGTGGAAGTGCTGGATGCCTTACTTGGTGTTAATATCTGAGGCTCTGGTAAGGGGGCCACTGTGTTTGCGTCCAGGGTGTGTTGTTTTCGAAGTGATTCGTCCAGTTTCGGTAGTGGGGCGAGTGTTGTGTGGTGTAGTTCCTGTGTGTTTGTTGATAATGTGTATTCCAACTTGTGGGTATCTCCCTTCCCCTCTGTAATCCTGTGGTGGTTCCATCTGACTGTCCCTCTCTCTTATATTTTCTGCTCTGTTTCTGCTTCCTCTAAAAAATTGCCAGTAGTGTCATACTGATCTTCCCGTCTATAACGTTGTGTACCTCTCACGTGGATTCCGGACACTGAAGATTGTAGCATTTTTGTCCCTAATTGAAAATTGACATAATTTGGGGTGGAAGTATCTACACCCTGTTCCAAAACGGCATGTACCCCTCGCCAACATGTTCCTGCATTTTCGAGGATGCAGAAAATGGCATTTTGTTCCTAATTTTCCATATTTGCATATTCCTTTAGCGTAGAATTTGCAAATGTGTTCCGGTTTTGCGTTTTTCAATGTATTTATATCTGTGTCTGTCTTGTCTACCTCTTTATGGAGCCATCTCCGCTTTTCGTCCCAATTCCTTCATTTATGCACTCTGTCTCACTGTTGCTCACATCGTTTATATTACCTGACTCTGCAATATTGCTGCTATTATGTACTACAATACCCTCTTCCTCCACATTACTGCTGCGGTTCTCTAAACTATCTGTTCCTGGGTTTTGGTCGTTAACCAATGTTGTCTTATCCCAGTCTGCATATATCACTGGTAGCTTGTCTGTGAATGGTAATCTCTGTGACTCGGGAATGTTTTTCATCAGTTTAGTTATGTTCTCTAACATTAATCTGTCATCTTTGCAGACCCAGTAAATTCCTTGCCTTTTTGTGGCCTTTTGTGGATCATCGTGACCCTGGAGGATACATCTCTGATGCTAATCTGTTCATTAATACATGAATAAGGTGGGACTTACTACTCCCCCTTGTGGGGTACCTAACTGAAACATCCGTTCCTCAGACATGTATCCCTGGTAATACACCTTACCTTTTCTGCCTTGTAGATAATCCCTTATCCAGTGTAGCAATCTCCCTGTTATTCCCAGATTGGCTAATTCGTATAAGATTACTTCCCCATTGGCTTTATCAAATGATCCTTGCAGATCAACAAAAACTCTACAATTGTCATCCACATTAGACAAACACTTTAAGAGACAATCCGCAGTACTTTTGCCTTTGATAAAACCAAAGAGATTACTGGACATGTTATCACCTACAAGGTAGAGTAGCCTATTTAACAAAGTCCTTTCCATCATTTTACAAAAGCAGGATATTAAGGAGACAGGTCTGTAGCCTCCGTTTGACTTAGGGATAGGAATGATGACAGCCTCTTTCCATTTTCTTGGTAACTTTCCCTCTCTATAACTCATATTAAACAAATCAATTAAGGGACTAGGTTTCATACCGGCTAAATAATTAAGAATGTCATACGTTACTCCATCTTTTCCAGGAGCAGTAGAGCTGCCACTTTTTATAGCATCCAGTAGCTCATCGTGAGTTATCTCAGTGCATGCTATAGATCTTGTATTTAAGGCTTAAGGCACATAAAGTTACTTCACAGGAAGCGGGAAGCGCTGGCGGGTGGACCGGCACCGGCACCTCTGCAGAAAATTCGTGTTAATTTCGTCTCCACTCAACGCTGCATGGCCTAACTGCTGCCCAGCATGAGTAAGTGCATGGAGACTTAATATGCCATAACTCACAGTGAACCTCAACAGAAATCAACCAAAATTACCCAATTTTCGCCTGCCTATCCATGACCCTGTTGCCAAGCGTTCACCATACGCCTATCCCCACTATAATTCTCCAAGTATCTATCTCTAGGAACACTACCAAGAATCTATCGCCGAAAATATGCCCAAACATAGCAACAAGCATGGTAGGGGTGCCTCTCGCTCTCCATCCTTAACTCCTAGAGATCTGAATGGAACACTGGCAACGCTGCAATCCTCGCCGATGTTGGTAAACACAGCATCCGCTCCCCCTCCTCACTCCCCCCCCCTTCAACTCAACTTGAATCTCTAGCTTTAGAATTCATTCAATCTATGGCTCCCTGTATAAACTTCAAACCTCTCAGAAGTAACCCATGGCTGCAGAAACTTCACAACCTTGTGCTAAGGCAATCTGAAGCTATTTCGGCCCTCCAAGCCACAGTCACCCAACAACAACATACCATAGATCGCCTCCTTGAATCATCGACGAACAACAACCAAGAAATTCTCAACCTACAAACTGTTGCAAATGATGCAATGGATCAAATACGGAAGGTTCAGGCAGAGGAAACCCTCTCAGCTCAAAGTGACCTCCTTCAAAAGCTGGAAAAACAGATCAATCTCCTTCACATTCACCAGACGGCTTCCGAAGATGACCTAGAGCAACAACAACTTCATGACTCCCTGATAATTAGCTCTACTGATCTACCTGATGAACAACAAGGTGAGAATTGTTGTAACATAGCCCACACCCTAATTAATTCAAAGATCAAAGTCAATGTTGCTATCAAATCAGCTATCAGGATAGATAAAAACAGTCCCCGTAGCAGTAGGAGATTGCTCATCAAACTTGCAGATCCCTCTGTTAAGTCTGACCTTATACAATCAGCTGCTAAGCAAAAAACCAACCTCTATATAAATGAGTGTCTTACAAAGCAGCGTGGATCCCTCCTCTTCAGGCTGCGTCAAATTCGCAAACAGAACCCTAGTCTTATCAAGCAGTGTTACACTAGGAATGGAACGATCATTGCTAAGAAGGAAAGTGCAGGAAAAAGATATGAAATAAAGTGTGACCAACAACTACTGGCCTTCTTTAGTGATTGTGGTATATCGGAAAACCTGAACCCGACCAATGCCAGTACTTAAAATAACTCTTTCAGTGCCTGAGTCTAACCTAACTTAATCTAACTTTGTCCAAGGTGCTGTCTCTGCATTACCATTTACCTAATGTTCTCTCATTCATATGATCTTCTAAATAATCCGTCAAGTCTCCATGCACTTATCCAAGCATCTACCTCATTATCATTGTAAAATTTTGCTCTTAAATCTAATCTTACCCTATTTTTAAAATTTAAATTTAATTGTATTGATTTATGTCCTCTATTGTAAAGTAATTATTGATCTCACTTTGTTCTCTTAATTAAGTTCATACTAATTCTAGGTTAATAACTAAGCTAATTAAAACTTATTATCTTTAAGATTATTTTACTTTACAATTATCATTTGTCAAATTTTTTTATATATTCATCTTGACTGTCTCTACCGATTTTTTGTTCTCTCCACCAAACTTGTGTTTCCTCCATGGCTATCTAGTGTCCTTATCCTACTTCTATTTGTTTATTTTCTTTTGTTTATTTGCATTTATTGTTGTGTTTTGCTATAATTATTCTCTAATTTTAGTAGACTTAGTACTTTGTAAGCTTTTATTGTATTGTTATATTATTGTATTGTTGTGTTTTGCTATAATTAACTTTTCTATTGAAAAGTAATTATTGATCTCATTTTGTTCTCTTAAATAAGTTCATACTATTTCTGGTTAATAACCAGCCTTTTTATGCAGACAAGTATAGACCCAGAACTAAACCTCTTATCCACTATCTATGACAATCATCACTTTAATGATCAAAATTCCAGATATTTTACAGCACATGATGTAAGCAATGTATTAACACATAATCACAATATCTCTGTAATCAACTTGAACGTTAGATCCCTAGGAAAACACTTCGATGATGTTAGTGCCTTGATTGAAACTATTGACAACAAATTCTCTTTTATTATACTTACTGAAACGTGGTTGAAAGAGGACACTACTCAACTCTTTAACATGCCTAACTACTCAGCAATTCACAATTGTCGTCAAATTCAGAGAGGTGGTGGTACTGCTCTTTACTACCACCAAGAACTAACATGCTTAAATATAATTAGAACTAGAGACAGCTGTGGGGAGTATATCTTTTATTTATTTATTTTTATTTATTTATTCATATACAAGAAGGTACATTGGGAATGTGAGAATATATAATATGGTAATTACAATCTTGTAAAGCCACTAGTACGCGCAGCGTTTCGGGCAGGTCCTTAATCTAAGAAAATTTTAGTAGGTAAATACTAGCAAAAATTATAAAAAAGAAATGATAACAGTTACATGGCAAGAAAAGAAAAAAGAAAAAAAAAGATGAGAGAAAATTGTAGGTACGCTGCATGGCCAGTTAGGCCATGCAGCGAATCCGAATCCGAATGATACAGGAGAAGATGCCCATTGGGGCGAGCCTTGAAGTGGGGACAGCTGAAGAGAAGTCGGTGAGAGGAAATGCTGAAGTTGAAGAGAAAAGTGCCAGGGCTAGACCCAGCTGCTTGTCAGAGTGTAGATGCTGTATCAACCCATATCTGGCTAGGCTGGGAGACGGGTCTGGAAGGCGACAGTGGAGGTTTTCTTTCCTCTTGGTGTGTGGAGTGTCTACGTCGGGTATCACCATCTCAAAACGAGCAGAATTAGGTCCCCATCCCCCTAAAGAGGGGGAAGAGAGCGGCTGCTCTCAGTTGGTTTCTTCTTAGAATCTTCTATTTTTTCTTACTTCTAGTAGTCATTTGATGTTCCTTGTACTGGGGGTAGTCAGGTGGGAAGAGATCCTTAAACAATGTTGCTTCATCGCACTGCAAGAAGATTTCTTCTTTCGATACATTATAATTCCGATTTGGGTCGTTCAGCAAGGCTTCTGCATACTGCGCGTTGAAGAATTTACTGGTGAGGCGCCTGTAATCAGGAGATCCATAAATTTGCTTTTCACGTTCCTCGTAGAGTTGGTTGATTCTTGGAGATTGCACTGGTAATGAGTATGGTGAGTGTGCTGCAGTGGTCTCTGGTGCTGGGGGTGATGTTTGTGTTTCAATTTCAACATAGGCGTTCGAGTCGTCATCAGAAGACGTGGTATCAGAAGCCACGGTATCAGATGTAGTTGCTGGTGTATCTGGAGTTGCTGGTGTATCTGGAGTTGCTGGTGTATCTGGAGTTGTAGGGTCCAGGTTGACAGGCGTCTCTGGAACGGGGTCGGGCTCTGGTGGAGAGGAGCCAGCAGTAAACATGGCCTCTGGAATTACGAACGTGGGAAGATTGTTTGCCTTGTATAGTTCATTTAGTATTCTGTACCGTTGTCTGAGATCACCTCCTGAGAGTTCAGTAGCGAAGTGTATCAAAGCTGCTACAGTGCTGTCAGAGGTGGCTGGAGGCGGTGTGAGTGAGGATTGGTGCAGAGGCGTCGTCTGATGCTGTGATTGGCTGGCGCGGGAGTTGCTGGTCCAGTAGTTGGGTTGCACGCCGCTCGCGGCGCCACTAGTCGGGAGAGTTGGGAAGGCATGTTCTTGAATATTAAATTCCTTCGTTTTTGAAGTAGAGTTTCTTGGTCTGGCTTCTGTCATTTGCTTGATTTCCTCTTGTCGCTTGGGGCAGTCTTGAGAGACGGCTGTGTGGTCACCGTCGCAGAGTAGACAACGTTTGGTGGCAGCTGTGCAGGTCTTGTGATGATGTTCCCCAGCACAGATGCTGCATTTC
Source organism: Procambarus virginalis (assembly GCA_020271785.1). Classification (NCBI taxonomy): domain Eukaryota; kingdom Metazoa; phylum Arthropoda; class Malacostraca; order Decapoda; family Cambaridae; genus Procambarus; species Procambarus virginalis. The sequence goes on from WNGS01010788.1 coordinate 7,027, forward strand.
TGCTTCGGATTTGGGCACTTTTGTGAATAGTGGGTGTATTGATAACACCGAAAGCACTGACGCAGGTGGAAATATCGCTGCCTGGAGATCTGGTGGGGTGTGCAGGCCACTCCACAGCATCTGAGGCCGTTGTCGGCCGCGAGAGTAGCCTCTGCCGGAGTCTTGAGGGTGACCTTGAGGGTTGGCTTTCTGTTTACATCCTGCTGAATGAGGTGGGCCGATATGGCCGTGAGGGATCTGTTTTGGGTGTTTATGCTCTTCACAATCTCAGAAGCTGGTCGTTCAGCGATGATGTCACTCACTCTGTGAATGAATATAGTCCTTACTGCCAGGAACTGGTAGGGAGGCAGGAGTGTTAGGCCCTGTGCTTCGAGTGCAGTGGTCGTTGTCGTGGTGAATAGGCTTTCTAGTGCTGCTGCACTACTGAAAAGAATTTGGGGCCCACTCACGTCCATAACGACGTCGATGGGTGCTACCCCAGAGGTTGATGATAGTAGATTCATTATCTCGATCTTGCTGTATGTGGTGCCGGTTCCTCGGAACCGCACCTTCACTCTGAACAGCATGTTCAGGAGGCTCTAATCGTTGCTGCCCTATATTTATCCACCCGGCAGTGCTGGGTGCAGGAGAGCCTGAACTAAAGGGTTGCACTTTCTTTAAGAGGTCTCCCGTCTCTTACCGGTATAATGCACCGGATCAGGGTGGGGTCTGACCTCCTAAAGCAAAGTACTCTGCATGCAGCGTTGAGTGGAGACGAAATTAACACGAATTTTCTGCAGAGGTGCCGGTGCCGGTCCACCCGCCAGCGCTTCCCGCTTCCTGTGAAGTAACTTTATGTGCCTTAAGCCTTAAATACAAGATCTATAGCATGCACTGAGATAACTCACGATGAGCTACTGGATGCTATAAAAAGTGGCAGCTCTACTGCTCCTGGAAAAGATGGAGTAACGTATGACATTCTTAATTATTTAGCCGGTATGAAACCTAGTCCCTTAATTGATTTGTTTAATATGAGTTATAGAGAGGGAAAGTTACCAAGAAAATGGAAAGAGGCTGTCATCATTCCTATCCCTAAGTCAAACGGAGGCTACAGACCTGTCTCCTTAATATCCTGCTTTTGTAAAATGATGGAAAGGACTTTGTTAAATAGGCTACTCTACCTTGTAGGTGATAACATGTCCAGTAATCTCTTTGGTTTTATCAAAGGCAAAAGTACTGCGGATTGTCTCTTAAAGTGTTTGTCTAATGTGGATGACAATTGTAGAGTTTTCGTTGATCTGCAAGGATCATTTGATAAAGCCAATGGGGAAGTAATCTTATACGAATTAGCCAATCTGGGAATAACAGGGAGATTGCTACACTGGATAAGGGATTATCTACAAGGCAGAAAAGGTAAGGTGTATTACCAGGGATACATGTCTGAGGAACGGATGTTTCAGTTAGGTACCCCACAAGGGGGAGTATTAAGTCCCACCTTATTCAATGTATTAATGAACAGATTAGCATCAGAGATGTATCCTCCAGGGGTCACGATGATCATATATGCTGATGACATTCTTATACAAGGCACTTCTGGGAACAAAATTCAAACTGCTCTTAACATACTTGGTACAACCTGTCACAAGTTAGGCTTAGTTATAAAAGCAGATAAAACCAAATATGAGTATAGGAAACGAAAAAATATAACACTTACTCTAAATGGTGTGGAATTGAGCCGTGTTCAGAAGTACAAGTATCTGGGCATGTATGTTGGATACACATGTGAGAGTAAAAATGCTGAAATAAATCATATCAGCACCTTATGTAAAGCCCATCTGCATCCTCTAAAAGCACTGGCTTTTTCTGGTAAAGGTGTTGGGGTACCTATCTTGCGGTTGTTATACATAAGCACTGTTCGGTCCCTGATAGACTACGCAGCACCCGTTTTGTCTTACACAGGCCAAGGCACACTTAAAAAAATAGAGCTGATACAGAACGAGGCTATGAGGATTATTCTTGGATGTCAAAGAAATGCAATGATTGAAATAATGAGAATGGAATTAAATTTACAGAGTGTGTGTGATAGAGTCCGTGACATTAACACTAGAGTATCTATTCGTTTCATGCGGAGAAAAGGAGGGAATAATTGCTGTTTGAGAGCGTTCAGGCCTGCCTGAGTGACGTACACACTTCCAGGAAACTGAGGGAGACACGCTACACGAGGGAATTAGCTCCTGACCTCAGGGAATACGATGTACTTGACTGCTGTAAACCCTCTCGGCAGTGTAATAGGTCTGCTCCCTGGAAAGTACAGAAAATAGACGTCGAAATTGTACCCCTCAAAGTGAAAAAGATTCATCATGAACCGGGACAATTACGGTGCTTGTATGGAAGCATGATATCTCGGTTACCAAGAGGCAACAGTTTACATGTATATTGCGTCGGGTCGGTGGCGGAGGATGGCAGGGCAGGGTGTGGTGTCCTAATAAGAGAATATACGGAGTTTGGGACTGTGGACAGGATAATTGAACTCCGGCTTAGTAATTACATATCATCCACACAAGCTGAACTGCAGGCCATTCTGGCGTGTTTGGAGGAAGTACGTCATGACGACAAAAATGTTTTTGTATTTGTCGATAGCCGAGGAGCACTGGAGTCCTTAAACAGTCGAAACCCAGTCTTCATCTCCATAGTTGAGGATTGTAAGAGAAGAGTAACTGAGATACAGCTGAAAGGTCATAGTGTGAAATTCATGTGGATTCCATCTCATGTTGGAATAGTGCTCAACGAGGTGGCGGATGACTTGGCCAAACGTGCTACATCACAACCTCAAGTTGACATTGAATGTGAATTCACAATGAGACAAATAAGAAGCAAAATCAGAAATATTCAGGCACAGACAGGAGTGGAGAGGAGAGATATAATGTATGAGAGAAGTCAAACCATGCAACACTACATGTATGTGAGTCAAAACACTCATTTCACTTATGGTAAAAGGAGAAATGCTTGGAGTGACTCTGTGTACATGCGGCTCAGGCTTGGGTACAAATATTACTGGGAATATGGGATAGGTGTTCAAGATAATGACACGAAGTGTAAACTATGTGGTATGTTAAGGTCTCACACCCTTGCCCATTATGTTCTTGATTGTCCGTTGATTAATGTATATAGAAACACTGAGATAAGGACTGTTCCTGAACAAATAGCCTGGATGTGTCCCTGAGCCCATTATGTGCCTCTGTAACCCTTTCCACTACCACCCACGGGATGGGTATGGGGTGCATAATAAATGAACTAAACTAAAATGTGTCACAACGGAAAGGTTGATGATATTCTTGAGAGATATAAGAATTTTGCACCAAGACTGTAATATTTTGTTGACTTATCTGCATGTCTCTTGCAAATTGTCTATACAGTATACCTAGGTCATAAAAGTATTTGTGTGTACGTCTGATACCATACTACTTGTGAAGGAGGAAATGTATTTGTTATCTCTCAGAATGTTTGGTAATATGTTTATGGTTTGTGATGTGTGTATATGTGTGTATTAACACGATGTACTGAACGGGGTGAGAATAGCTTCAGCTACCTCATCCCTTGTGTGTATTTTACATCAATAAACTTATTTCAATTTCAATTTCAATTTCAATGTACCTTCTTGTATATAAATAAATAAATAAAACATATAAATAAATAAAATAAATATTGGCAAGTGCGTAGGCGTCTGCAATCCATGACCGAAAAGCTACTGAAAGCCACTATAAAAACATATGTATCTTCACATGAGCTTTAAATATGTCTTGGGTTAACCCAACTAGCCTCGCTAGTTGCCTAGCCTCGCCATCCTCTCTTACTCCATTGTACCACTGGCTTTGCCTGTGTCTCATTTATGGAAATTATTTACTTACAGCTAGTGTACCTGAGAGTACCTGTAAGCTACCTCATTTTTTGTTCTTTTTTTGTTCATTTTGTTTGTGTGTTGTATAGACTTGTTTTATATATATTTCCCCTTTTATATCTTAATTCTTTTTGTAATTTGCCATTCCTGCCTTGTATTCCTGCAACCATCCTTATTATGCAGGCAAGTTTAGACCCTGAACTAAACCTCTTATCCACTATCTATGACAATCATCACTTTAATGATCTGAACTGCAGATATTTTACAGCAAATGATGTAAACAATGTATTATCACATAATCACAATATCTCTGTAATCAACTTAAATGTTAGATCCCTAGGTAAACACTTCGATGATGTTAGTGCCTTAATTGAAACTATTGACAACAAATTCACTTTTATTGTACTTACTGAAACATGGTTGAAAGAGGATACTACTCAACTCTTTAACATGCCTAACTACTTGGCAATTCACAACTGTCGTCAAACTCAGAGAGGTGGTGGTACTGCTCTTTACTACCATCATGAACTAACATGCTTAAAAGTAATTAGAACTAGAGACTGCTGTGGGGAGTATATCTTCGCCAGTTTCAGAGTAAAGGGTACCGAATCTATCCTGTCTGTGGGAGCAGTCTATAGGATTCCTAACACTGATGTGCCCGAATTCAATTCAAACCTTAGAAATCTAATACTCGATAACAGACTTAACAAAAACCATCTAATTATCGCAGGGGACTTTAATATTGACCTCTGCGAGCCTGAGCACCCTACTACTGTTAGCTTCCTCAACTGTATGAATTCCTGCTTCCTCATACCCTTAATCACTAGACCTACCAGAATCACTGATAGTACTGCCACGACTCTAGATCACATCTGGACCAACATAACCTCTCCGCTTACTTCAGGTATAATCACCGACAGTACTACAGACCATTACCCCACATTTCTCTTAACTAACATTAACAAACCACCTCTAGAGTCAAGGGAGATAAGTTTTAGGCTGCACAATGAATCTGCTATAGGCAATTTTATAACTGCTGCTGATAATGTCAACTGGGAGTCAGAGTTAGGTAACATAGGGGACATCAACCTAGCAGTACAATCTTTTCTTCAAAAAACTCTAAGCCTTTATAACACCCACTGTCCTATGCTTACAAAACAAGTCACTACCAAAAGGCTTAACAATCCCTGGCTTACAAAGGGAATACTTAAATCCATTAATAAAAAACATGACCTTGAGAAGAAGTATAGGCTAGGAACCGTCTCTAAAGAATTCTCAAAGAATTACTCTTTACTGCTATCTAAGATAATTAGACGAGCCAAAACTAAATACTACGAAGATAAATTTACCCAAATAAAGAGCAACATTAAAAAAACTTGGAGCACAATTTCACAAATCTTGGGATCAAAGAAGATTTTAAACAACAAACCAACACTCCTGTCAAATAACGATGGTCAGCTTTCAGCATCTGATTCTGCTATTGAGTTCAATAGGTTCTTCTCTTCCATTGGGTCATCCCTTGCAAATGATATTCCTTCTTCCAGTACTGAGGTTAAGGACTACCTTTCAGGTAACTATCCACAGTCTCTGTACCTAAAGCCTACTAATTCCACTGATGTCAATGAGATAATCCTTTCCCTTAAAACCAAGTCTAGTGCCCTTGAGGAGATTCCGACATTAATTTACAAAAAAGCCTCCAGATCCTTAGCCCCTGCAATTACATTGCTCTTCAACAAGTCACTTGAACTCCAAACCTTCCAGATATTCTAAAAAAAGCGAGAGTAACCCCTGTCCACAAATGTGGTGATCTCACTGATGTTAACAACTACAGACCTATTTCAATCCTGCCTAACTTATCAAAAATTTTTGAAAAACTAATCTACAAGCAGCTTTACTCTTATCTAGCCAAGCACAATATACTTAGCTCTTGCCAATATGGCTTCAGACCTAAAAAAAGCACTAACGATGCACTTATTAGTATGATTAACTTAATTCATGCAGCTCTTGATAAAAATGAGTTCCCTGTTGGGTTATTTGTGGACCTGCGTAAGGCTTTTGACACTGTGAACCACCAAAACCTTCTTCTTAAATTACATCATTATGGAGTCAGAGGACTCTCCCTGCAATACCTCAAATCTTACCTTACTGACAGACTCCAGTATGTTTCTGTGAACAATTCAATTTCTCCTACCCTACCCATCAACATTGGTGTTCCTCAGGGCAGTATACTTGGCCCTCTCCTCTTTCTCATCTACATTAATGACCTTCCAAATGCCTCCCAACACCTTAGACCAATTCTATTTGCTGACGACACAACCTTCATTTACTCCAGTCCTGACCCCCTTGCTCTAAATGCCACAGTAAATACCGAGCTTAATAAAGTCCATCTTTGGCTAACTGCCAACAAACTCACCCTTAACATTGACAAAACTTTCTATATTCTGTTTGGCAATAAATCCTCTAACCAAATAAATCTCGAGATTAACAATACCCAAATTTGTAACAAATTAGATGGCAAATTCCTTGGCGTTCTCATTGATCACAAGCTTAATTTCCAGGGACACATTCTAAATATATCAAAAAAAGTTTCAAAAACTGTTGGCATTCTTTCTAAGATCAGATATTATGTACCCCGCCCTGCCCTGGTGACTCTCTATTACTCCCTCATCTATCCATATCTCAACTATGGTATTTGTGCTTGGGGTTCTACTACCCAAAATCATTTACGTCCTCTAATTACTCAACACAAAGCTGCTATTAGGACAATATCCAACTCTGGCCCCAGACATCACTCGGTACCCCTACTCAAATCTCTCAATATGTTAGATATTAAGTCACTGCACATTCTCTCATGTGTATTATACATATATAAAACGCTGAACTGTAATGCCAATCCTGACCTCAAAAGCTTCATTGAAAGCTGTAACAGAACCCATGAGCACCACACCAGAAATAAATACAGTTTTGATATTCCAAGAGTACGACTTAACCAAACTAGAAATGCTCTACAAATCAAGGGACCCAGAATGTGGAATGACCTTCCCAACCATGTTAAAGACTGTACCTCTCTCAACCAGTTTAAGATTAAAACTAAACACTACCTGATAAACTCCCTGTAACCTACCTTACCCCTCTATTGTCAACCCATGTCTTATTTTTTTTATTCAACGCTGTTTGTCTACATATTGTATTTGTGCTGCTTTTCAGTCATGTTCCCCCCTTTTTTTTGTACCTTTATTTGTATCTGTTCTCAAAACATTTTATTCTTTTTGTCCAATTAGTATTAAGTTTTAGATATTAATGTTTTCTTGCCCGAAACGCATTGCGTAATAGTGGCTTTAGGCATTGTATGTACTAGCTCTATCTATAAATTGATCCACTTATGTAAAATCTCTCTATGTATGTACCTTTCCTGAATAAACATATTTATTTATAACTATAGGATGGGTTAACCCAAGTATCGCGTTTCCAAAATGCTCGCCCATGTTGGAAAAGACGAACGCCGAAAGAATATTGTTGAAAACATCTTGATAACTTATTAAACCAAAATTATTTATTAGTCAGAAGAAAGACAGAAACGCGATCTATATGTAAAACCTCTACCAGACAAATATTTTAAGTAAAACCGAAGATATTTGTAGTTGTATAAAGGTGGCAGTTTTCATCGCTCCTCGAGCTCGAAACCCACAGCATTCATCTCAGAACAATGTCTATTTCACGCAGATTCCTTAATAAACGTAAGAGTTTTATGTCACAAGAAAAACAGATATATAAGCTTCGTTCTAAATACCTTACTATTGGCATATTTAAATTTAAAGCGAAGATACGTGTACTTTTATAATAGCCGAGCTCCGACTCCGATCGATCGACGGAGCAACTCTCTCTCAGAACAATACTTATTTCACGTAGATTTGTAAATAATCGTAAATTCGTTATATGCCTCAAGAAAGATAGAAATATAAGGCTCATTTTAAACACTTTATCATAGACATAATTAAAGTTCTAATGAAGATTCATGTGTTTTAATAATCGCCGAGCTCCGACCCCGTACAGATTGAGCGACAGAGCAACTCTCTCTCAAAACAATGTTTATTTTACATAAATTCATTAATAAACACAAATGTTTTATATGTCTTAAGAAAGATAGAAACATAAGCTTTATTTTAAATACATTACATTAGACATATTTAAAGCTCAAGTGAAGATACATATGTTATTATAGTGGCGTTCAGTAGCTTTTCGGTCATGGATTGCAGACGCCTACGCACTTGTCAATATTCATTTTATTTATTTATTTATTTTATTTATTTATTTATTTATATACAAGAAGGTACATTGGGTTTGTGAGAATACATTGAATAGTACAGTATTTGCAATCTTGTAAAGCCACTAGTACGCTCAGCGTTTCGGGCAGGTCCTTAATCTAACAGATAATTTTAGTTCTTACGGTTACGCTGGTGTGATTATCTATGGAGTCACGAGGAAAAATATTTGTATAAATTCCATTTTCTATCCGATTTTGTTGGGGATAGTTTAGAAATGTTTACCATGAAATTTACGTTTTCTCTAATAACTGAAGAGCTTATTAGAGAAAACGGCATGGCAGTGAATCATCGTGGTAAAACAATTGTATTATTGACACGACGAGTATGATCGACGTAGTTTTTATATTTGTTGCCGGTCGAACGCATCCTTATGAGACGGTTTATACTTATGTTCTTCTAGAACGTTCTATTGCGAACACATTGGTACAAAAATTAAATACGTACATCGAAAAATAATGTCAGGACAGTGAATTAAATATACACTTTTCGATGCGGTTTCGCCGATATGCCGCCGCGGGTAACACTTCAGCCACTTCCCACACTCTTGTGGTCGGTTGCGACATTGATTCTATATTTATATGCATGTGTTCGTATAGGGAATTTTATTGCGATTCCAATGATACCAACATTAACGATGTAGGACAACTGTGGGCTTCACAACCATTAAGAGAGTGGAAATATTTTGTTGCTGTTTGGCGCTCTCGGCAAGTGATGTCAATAGTTTTTTATTTGGTGTTAATATGCCTTATGATTTGGCGGCATTTTATAGGTATGTTCTTATAGACAATTCTATTGCGAACACAGTGATACCAAATTTAAATACGTACGCCTACAATTAGTGTCAGGACAGTCAAAAGAGTATACACTTTTCGGTCTTACCGCTTAGGCGCACGAAACGCCAAAAGCACATAGGGTATGATTTTTTTCAGAACGCTGGTCGTCCGAAAGTGTTAAGTAGGTAATGTCTATCAGAATTAATAAATGATAACAAATACATTGCAAGAAAAAAAAATGAGATGAGAGAGCTTAGTAAGTATATTAAAGCACATTGGTATATTAAAGCACTGATTGATTACATTGACAGGTTGATTGGTAATTTAAACAAGTTTAATAGACACCATACAGCAGGTTGACAGCATATATAGGAAGACAGCAATGATCACAATGATAAAGATATTCAGATTGGGTACATAAAGATTGGGAGATTGGGTAGCAATAGATATAGTGCAATTTTAAAGCAAAAAGTAAAAAAACTATGAAGATGAAATTAGGTACTTTTTAGTATTGTTTTTGAATGACGCCAAAGTTGGACAGCTTTTCAATTCAATAGGGAGTGAGTTCCATAGACTGGGTCTCTTTATTTGCATAGAGTGTTTACACAGATTAAGTTTGACTCTGGGGATATCAAAGAGATATTTATTTCTGGTGTGGTGATAAAGAGTCCTATTACATCTGTCCAGGGAGAGTTTCAGAGCAGGATTTACATTTAAGAACAGGGTTTTGTAAATGTAGTTGACACAAGAGAATTTGTGGAGTGAGATTATGTTTAGCATGTTTAGGGAGTTAAGGATTGGCACCTGGTCAATTCTCCCCGGTAGATACTGTACAAACGAGTGCTTTACCACTATGCCACGGGGACTGCTTTTTTAACCCAATCTGGCAGCAGGACTTGGTAAACATTTTGATGATATAAATGCACTACTCACAGCACTAGGTACTAAATTGTCATTCATCATTTTAACAGAAACTTGGCTAAGTAATAACTATACCCAACTCTACAATTTAGCTGGTTATAAAGCCATTCATAACTGCAGTCCTAATAAAAAAGGAGGTGGCACAGCAATATATTACAAAGATACCTTCATCTGCAATCTGCAATAGTGATAGGTTACCTTGAGTTTACCTTGAGGTGTTTCCGGGGCTTAGCGTCCCTGCGGCCCGGTCGTCGCCCAGGCCTCCTAGTTGCTGGACTGATCAACCAGTCTGTTGGACGCGGCTGCTCGCAGCCTGACGTATGAGTCACAGCCTGGTTGATCAGGTATCCTTTGGAGGTGCTTATCCAGTTCTCTCTTGAACACTGTGAGGTTGATTGCCAGTTATGCCCCTTATGTGTAGCGGAAGCGTGTTTGTGGGGGTTTTCTTTTTTGCTTTCACGACTGCAATGCGTACGTCGCCAATGTACATGTGGCAGACGCTTCACGAAACTGTCGGAATTAGCAGAAAAGAAAATACGAGAGCAACCGTACAGGGCCTTGGAGCATGGTCGATTTAGAGTCCTTGTGGATCTCTTCTCAGACTAGCCTCACCTGGTCCTGCTCCACGTTGATCGTTGGAATCTCCTCAATGATTTAACACTTTAAGGGACTCCTAGCTAGGTCCTCATCACATTTATAGATTAGTGAATATAGGCAACTCAGTGTTGAAGACACCTAGAGCTGAAGGCTTGAGTAATTGATTGGCAGTATTCAGAAGTGGTTCAACGGAAACACCGCATAAAGCTTAACAGTAGTTTATTTACTAACTTAACCACTAATACACAGGGTGCTTGATTTACTTTAGATTGGCGTCAGCAAAGCTATGGTTGTATTAGCGAGACTCTTGACGTCTGGCTAATCGACTCGTATCCACCCGTGGAGAAACACCTAACTTAACACAGTTGACAGCCAATCATTAACACGGCAACCTAACTGCCGGTATGCAAAAGGATCACAAGAGTTCCAACCGGATACTCGGTAATGATGATATGCAATAAACACAATGGCACTGTCAATGGGACAGGCAATAACATGCACAATAATAATCACACAATAACTAAATGTGTGGTGTATGTGAAGCTCACATTCACAGACGGGTGAAATGCCGTGATACCACACAGATAAACACGCATTCACCGTCGATTCAGCTATAATCTGAGACAGGTATAAGATGGTGAGAACTGTGGTTGATCCCTCAGATCAACACAGACACAATAAAACAATGACAAGATCTTGTACTTACAGATAAGGTACCTTTCCTTACTCACTCACTCAGACACGTTTATACAAGCACTCGTAGGCGGCCTGATAGTTGGTTTTGCTCGTAGACACGGAGGGTACTCGCAGTATCTTGAGATGATTTCGTGAGTAGTGCGTGCTGTATGCTTAACAGACAGACACACGCACACACACTGGCACTGGCGGTGCGTAAGGTGCATGGTGACGTCACGTAGGAGGGAGGGCGGTGGCGGGCGCTCGAGGCTTCACGCTCGGGACAGAGTGGCGGCTGGCGGCGGCTGTGGTACCATGCAGGTACACTTGTGGTAAAGTCACACACAGGTTACTTAGGCGGCGGCACTGCCTGAGTTCACTCTAAGTCACTCACAACAATCTTTGTCACCAGGGGTTACCTGATACCAGTCTGTTTCGCTCTGGAGATTTGTCACTTTAGGCTTCCAAACAATATATTTCCACTCGTGATTCTGGACGAGTGTGTGGTATATTGCAAAGATGCTGAGTTAACTTGACGGTGAGGAATAGACGGTGTTCAGTCTATTGGCCGATAGACAGAACAGCTACGTCCTCTAAGTATGGTCTCTCTCACGTGAATGGATTTGCAAGGGGTTGCCGGGCATCTCGTGGCACACAACACAAAAGGAGTTACAATTTGACCAATAGCATTGCAGCAAATGAGCGGGAACCAATCATATTAGCTCGTTCGATGAGCAGTAGGAGAGGTGACGTCATGAACACGTCGCAACCACGTCATAGCTGTTATTTTCTATCGCGCTGGTTGACCCCAGGGGTCAGACGCTGCTGGCGTCTCCCCTCTTGTCCCACGCTCCATGTACCCACTGACCCTTGGTGACAAGTATGCTTAACTTCCTGTATCTACAACCTGCCTGGACATACAGCGGCCTCCGTATTATGAAAGTGTTCCTGGTTAAGTGGGCATTCTGGAGATACCCAACATGCCAGGTCACTATCCAGGGTTAAGAGAGATAGACTTTGTGCACGAAGATCAGTGTACTGTGCACTGCAATGAGCCATTCAAGTCAGCTGTGGGAGAATCTTGGGAGACATACTCCCACAGTGTTGAACAGTCTCGGGCCTCTGATGTTGATAGAGTTCTCTCTCAGAGTACCTATTGCACTTCTGCTTTTCAACGGAGGTATTCTGCACATCCTGTCATGTCTTCTGGTCTCATGTGATGTTATTTCTGTGTGCAGGTTTAGGACCAGCCCCTCTAATATTTTCCACGTGTAAATTGTTATGTATCTCTCCCGCCTGCGCTCAAGGGAGTACAGATTTAGGCTCTTTAGTCGGTCCCAATAGTTTAGATGTTTTACTGAGTGGATTCTAGCAGTAAAGGATCTCTGCACGCTCTCCAGGTCAGCAATTTCTCCAGCTTTCAAAGGGGCTGTCATTGTGCAGCAGTACTCCACTCTAGATAGCACAAGCGTTTTGAAAAGTATCATCATCGGTATAGCATCTCTAGTGTGAAAAGTTCTTGTTATCCAACCTGTCATTTTTCTTGCAGTTGTGACGGCTACTTTATTGTGTTCTTTAAAGGTAAGGTCTTCCGACATGAGTACACCCAGATCCTTTACATTGCCTTTTCGTTCTATGTTATGATTTGACTGAGTTTTGTACGTGGTTTCCGCTTTTATATTTTCATTTTTTCCATAGCGCATGAGCTGGAACTTATCTTCGTTAAACACCATATTATTTTCTGTAGCCCATAGAAAGACCCGATCTACATCTGGGAGACGACTATTGTGAATATACCTTTGGCAAGTTCTCCAGTAAATCCCTTAAATCCTCCCTGACTATCGGTGCCATCTATAGATTTCCTAATACCAACATAGCTTCATTCTCAGACAACGTAAGGAATCTTATCATAAATAACATTCTCAACAAAAATCACATCATTCTGGGAGGTGATTTCAATATTGACCTGGGTCTTCAAAACAACCCTCAAGTTGACTATTTCCGTAACAGCATGCACTCCTGTATGCTAATCCCCACAATCACCAAGCCCACCCGAGTCACTCAAACATCTGCCACTACCCTGGATCACTTATGCTGTCCAACTTTTGCGTCATTCAAAAACAAAACTAAAAAGTACCTAATTTCATCCTCATAGTTTTTTACCTTGTTACTTTAAAATTGCACTGTATTTATTGCTTCCCAATATCCCAATCTTTATGTACCCAATCCGAACATCTTTACCATTGTGATCATTGTTGTCTTCTTATATGTACTATCAATCTGCTGTATGGTGTCTATTAATCTTGTTTAAATTACCGATCAAGCTGTCAATGTAATCAATCAGAGCTTTAATATACCAATGTGCTTTAATATACTTACTAATTTCTCTCATCTCATTTTTTTTCTTGCAATGTATCTGTTATCAATTTATTAATTCTGCTAAAATTTACCTACTTAAAATTATCTGTTAGATTAAGGACCTGCCCAAAACGCTGCACGTACTAGTGGCTTTACAAGATTGTAAATACTATGCTATGTATTCTCACAAACCCAATGTACCTTCTTGTATATAAATAAATAAATAAATAAATAAATAAATAAATAAATAAATAACTACTACGGATAGCGTTTCGGGCAAGGAGAGGTGGGGAAAAAACTTCGACTAAAACTTAATAGTAATTGAGCTTAAAGTATAAATTGCTTTGAATGTAAAAAAAAAATAAAAGATAAAAAAAGGGGAACATGGTAAAAAATAGCCAATATACAAGTTGGTTAATGTTACGACCCTGGGTTCTTCAGTGGAAACCAGAGGTCATATTAAGCTCTAAATAAGTTACCGTACGTTCTTCTGTGCGCTTGTCGATGTGCATTCCTATCTTCCTTGCCAGACGTAAGACGAATCTTGTTTCTCACAGAGCATTCAGATTCTTGAGCTTGTTGTGGATTAAGTATAACATTGTAGTAATTATTAACTATCCTTAGAACGAGTAAAGTAAACAATATTGTACATCGGTGAAAATTTGTAATGTGTATAAGCTGCACGATCAATTAGGCTCTTCCCTGCACCACAACAACTCGGGAGCCATGGAGTGGACGCTGGATGCGTTCTTCTCTGAGCTGGCGTCGTGGTGTTAAGATCTCTGCATCCCTCTCCCCTTCCTCCTGCTTCTCTCCCTTACCTATTTCTGTGTCTAGTTTACCAAGATAAGTACTGAGTTGTGTTCACATTTTCTGGCATAAGTGTGTTCTAATGTGTAGAGTATTACTGTGTATTAAATAATTAGGTGATCACTAGTGTTTATATTGCTAAAACACTCTAAGGGGGTCCCAGTGGAACCACGTGGGCTCCAGTAGTACCAGTAAGCTACCTAGAGTCCTTGCTAGTGTCCCTTGCCTAGTAGACTTTACCCTAGCTTGTGCTCATTGTAAAACCTTGTATCCTGCTTATGTTACTTATCCTACTTATCGCAACCTTAGGCCTACTCACAACCAACCTCTCACTGAATTTGCTAATGATCAAATTAGATTGTTTGAAAAATGGATTCGCTCGGCTAAAGCTGAAACATACGAGGCACTTAAGAATTTAGTTTTAGTGGAACACTTTACAGATAATATGCCAGAGAATGTAGCACATTACATTAGAGGAAGAATAGAGGTAGATTCTAAAATAGTGGATTTGGCCAAGATGGCAGAAAACTACCAGTTGGCGGGCAAAAGGCCCAATAAAAATAATTATACCACACAGTGTATCAAAACTTATACCCACAGCCAGTCCAGACCAGCTCATTCTAAACAATTCTAACCCTATAACTAATGCACCTTCTGTTTCAGACATAACTAAGCCTGTTAAGTTGTCTAGCCCCACGGCACCTAAGAGTGAACCGAAGGGCAATCCTGTTAGTAATGTCTCTTCTCCCCAACGTATCTGTGGTCACTGTAAATGTCCAAACCACATTACTAGCCGTTGTTGGCAACTGTACCCAGAAAAAAGACCCAATGCTCTTGTTGTGGCACAGGGCTTCAGGCCTTCTGAAGGGTTAGGGAGTAAGACCTCCAACCCACAGTGGTTGGACCTGCTTATCCCATTCTTATCGAAAGGGAGACTACTTTTGTCTGAGGGTTCTTCCTGGAAGGACGTGGTGATTTTCCGAGACACCGGTGCCATCCAGACTTTAATTTTAGAGAGTGCTTTGCAAGGTGCCAACACTCTCGACACTGGAGAGGTGGTACTGGTCGAGGGTGTCACTAGTGATACTCGAGCAGTACCCCTCCATAAGGTTATCCTGGAATCTGATTTCCACAAGGGTGTTTGTACAGTCGGAGCCACTTCGTACCTACCTTTCCCTAATGTTGATGTAATATTGGGTAATGATTTAGCAGGGGAAAAGGTAGGGGTCTCCAGACTCCCTATTATGTTGCCTACCCCTAAGGCTTCCCTGGATCTACCCGCCGCAGAGGATAATGTTGTGTACCCTGCGTGTGCGGTGACCAGGTCTATGGGACTTAAATGTAAGGGCAGCCCTGTGCTGGCCAAGGTGGTAAATCCCGAGGACATGAGGAACTTTCCGAGTGGTGAAAGCCAAATGGACCTTGCGGACACATTCATGGCCCGACTCGATAACGTGGCCGAGGACATTGTGGAGAGCCTGCCACCGCCACCTACCGAGAGTAGTGAGGAGGTGGAGGAGAACACTGTTAAGCCTCGGCAAATGGCATCTGACCAAGGCCTGGACGCCTCCTTGAGTGAGTTACAGAAAGCTGACCCCAGTCTTGCAGAATGCCATGAGGTAGCCATCTCTAAGGAGGAAATTGTAGACGCAGCAACTGGGTACTACTACAATGATCGGATTTTGATGAGAAAATGGAGACCACAGAGTGGTCTTTGTCAAATGAGTGGGAGGTAGTCCACCAGGTTATGTTGCCGACCTGCTATAGAGAGAGAGAGTTTTGTCAGCTGCTCATGGTGATCTTTGGGGGGACATCAAGGTATTAATATTACTTATCACAAAATCTGCAAGTATTTTTTCTGGCCCAAGCTGAAAAGCGATGTGGCAAAATTTTGTAATGCATGTACTGCTTGTCAACTTGTTGGGAAACCAAACCAGACACCACCTAAAGCTCCTCTAAGGCCTATTGTCGTGCCGGAGGAACCATTTTCTCGTGTGGTTATGGACTGTGTTGGTCAATTACCTAGAACTAAGTTTGGTAATATTTACCTAATCATGATGATGTGTATCACGACCCGTTACCCAGAGGCTTTTGCTGTAAGGAACATCCGAGCAAAGACTGTTGTTGCTCGTATGTTGCAATTTTTTTTCCACTTTTGGACTGCCTCGGGTCGTGCAAACTGACAATGGTACTAACTTTAAGTCTGATATCTTTGAACAATTCTGTAAGAACCATGGAATAACTCATAAGGTTTCCAGCCCATACCATCCACAGAGTCAGGGGGTAATTGAGTGGTTCCATCTTACTCTGAAGCAGATGTTGAAGACATCGTGCGAGAGTTCCTACACCTTCTGGGATGAGAACTTGCCGTATGTTTTGTTTGCTGTTCGAGAGGGGTTGCAAAGTTCACTGGGTTGTTCTCCTTTTGAGTTAGTCTTTGGCCATAAAGTTCGTGGACCCTTGCAAATGTTACAGGAGAATCTGTTAGAGACTGTAACATTAACCGAAGGTTCGACTTTCTTTGTGCAACACCACCAGAGACTCAAGGACTGCAAGGTGGCTGCACTAAAGTATCTTGGGAAGGCCCAAGAAAATATGAAAGAACGAAACGATGCTAAGGCTAAGTTGCGGGTATTTCAGCCTGGTGACCCTGTCCTGGTATTAAAGCCTTGACTAGGGAACACTATGTCCCACAAGTACGAAGGCCCCTACATTGTGACAGAGAAGACTGGGGAACCTCACGTACAAAGTGAGGCACTCTGACAAGCGTAACCAGGTAATGCTCGTACACTTGAATCGGCTGAAGAAATTCCAGGGCCCCAGGCCCATCGCACTAACCAATGTTTCCTTTTCCAGTGAGGGAGGGGATGATTGTTCTGGGGACCCAACTAATCTCATTCTTAATAATTCTAGTTCTGTGAATGCTGTGGAGGAGGGCCTGTCCCATTTGCAGATGGCCGAACGTGAAGAGGTGCAGTCGTTGCTTGACGAATTCTCCAGTCTGTTCGGGGAGGTCCCAACCCAGACTGATGCCATTTACCATGATGTCGAGTTGACGGACTACTTCCCCATTCGCCTTCAACCCTATCGAATGAGTCCGGAAAAGAAGGCCATCTTACGGAAGGAGGTCGACTTCCTGCTCCAGCACGGCCTCATCCGGCCGAGCCAGGGCTCTTGGTGCTCGCCCTGCCTTTTGGTCCCCAAACCAGACGGCTCCTGGCGATTATGCACCGACTATCGGCAGCTCAACAAGGTGACCATTGTGGATGCCTATCCACTGCCCCTTCTCGAAGACTGCATCGACGAGCTTGGAAACGCCAAGTATGTCTCGAAATTTGACCTCTCAAGGTGTTACTATCAGATCCCGCTCACTGAACGTGCTAAACAACTAACTGCGTTCATAACACCTGATGGTGTCTTTGAGTATCAAGTGTTACCGTTCAGCTTACGTAATGCCCGTGCCACGTTCCAGAGGCTAATGAACACTCTGCTCGCTAATGTGCCAAATTGTCGGGCGTATTTCGATGACATTGTGCTCTTTGATAGTAATAGGGCTGACCACATAGCTAGGTTATGCCAGTTGTTCACAGTTTTGAAAAATGCAAATCTAACCTTAAATGCAAAAAAGTGTTATTTTGGCCAAGGCACAGTGACGTACTTTGGTTATGAAGTGGGCCAAGGAAAAATGTTACCTCAGCAAGATAAAATTAGTGCAATCCTGGAGTATCCCGTGCTCCAGTCTAAAAAGGACATTCAAAGTTTTATCGGTATGTGTGCGTACTATCGACGCTTTTGTCAGAACTTTTCCAGTGTTGCCACTCCTCTTACAGACGTGTTGCAGAAGGCCGTTAAATTTAAGTGGTCATCAGACTGTGCAGAGGCATTTAAAAATTTGAAATTGATCTTAGCTTCCGCCCCAGTGCTCGCTAGTCCAAGGTTCGACCGACCATTTAAAATTTATGTTGACGCGTCTGACTCAGGTGCTGGTGCAGTGTTGTTGCAAACTGGGGATGATCAAGTGGAACACCCAATATATTATTATTCTGTGAAATTTGACAAGGCGCAACACAACTATTCAGTGGTAGAAAACGAGGTGTTGGCGCTAGTGTTAACATGTAAAAAGTTTGAAGTCTACCTCACAGGTAATATAGTGGAAGTGTACACAGACCATAACTCACTAGTATTCATGAATCAGATCCCAGCAAACACAAATCGTATAGAAAACGTTCATTTACCTCTTCCCATAGGTGTAGGAATGACTTGCATTGAGAATGGTGCAGGAGAACCTTTGAGAAACTTTTAATCCAAAAATCCAAACACAAAGGTTTTATAATAAATTGTTTTTCTACAACTATTTTGTTCCTAATGTATTACAAATAGTTTTTACACGTTTAAATATAAATTTTATGGTGTTTTTTGTAAAATTCATTAATAAATTGTGAATGATATTTAATGGCTGAATGAAACCTTCAAAATACATTTAGTTATTCTGTGATCAGAAAAAGTAGTTTTCTAAATGTCCTAAAAATCGCTCTTTTTAACACAATTTGACTCCTTATGCATTCCACTAAACACTAATATCATGCTTAAATATAAAATTTATGTATTATTCCCTAAAATAATTTATATAAATAGTAAATGTTGCTCAATAGCGGTGTGAAAGATTCTGAAGACTTTTTGTTGTCTTACATTCTCAATGTTTACATGTTTACATTCTCTGAAGTATAGTTGTCAAGGCTGTGTCCATCACTCTCACCACAGATTCTTACACTCCTCTGCTCAACTATAATTGTTTCCATTCTGAATCTCCATGGGCATTTGTATCAAAAATGAAACCAATGTGGTTTCCTTCAGCACCTTCAGCAGCCAGCACACTTGCTTATTCATTTCCACAGATTCCAACACGGTAGGGGATTCACAGAAATTTGGCTATTCATATTGTTATCTATTAAGAATGCATTTCCATATTATAAGATAAATACATGAGTTTATGATAAATTCGTTTTCTGTAATACCTGTATAATATTGGTATGCTTTTTTTCTTTAAACCCTATACTGAACCACTGACCACCTTCTTTTTTCTTCAAAAAACTCTCAACCTTTATAACACCTACTGTCCTATGCTTACGAAACGAGTCACAACCAAAAGGCTTAACAATCCTTGGTTTACAAAGGGAATACTTAAATCCATTAATAAAAAACATGACCTTGAGAAGAAGTATAGGTTAGGAACCGTCTCCA
>WNGS01010788.1:31499-48723 GCA_020271785.1 Procambarus virginalis
TCAAGGCTCGCCCCAATGGGCATCTTCTCCTGTATCATTCGGATTCGGATTCGCTGCATGGCCTAACTGGCCATGCAGCGTACCTACAATTTTCTCTCATCTTTTTTTTTCTTTTTTCTTTTCTTGCCATGTAACTGTTATCATTTCTTTTTTATAATTTTTGCTAGTATTTACCTACTAAAAATTTTCTTAGATTAAGGACCTGCCCGAAACGCTGCGCGTACTAGTGGCTTTACAAGATTGTAATTACCATATTATATATTCTCACATTCCCAATGTACCTTCTTGTATATGAATAAATAAATAAAAATAAATAAATAAAAGATATACTCCCCACAGCTGTCTCTAGTTCTAATTATATTTAAGCATGTTAGTTCTTGGTGGTAGTAAAGAGCAGTACCACCACCTCTCTGAATTTGACGACAATTGTGAATTGCTGAGTAGTTAGGCATGTTAAAGAGTTGAGTAGTGTCCTCTTTCAACCACGTTTCAGTAAGTATAATAAAAGAGAATTTGTTGTCAATAGTTTCAATCAAGGCACTAACATCATCGAAGTGTTTTCCTAGGGATCTAACGTTCAAGTTGATTACAGAGATATTGTGATTATGTGTTAATACATTGCTTACATCATGTGCTGTAAAATATCTGGAATTTTGATCATTAAAGTGATGATTGTCATAGATAGTGGATAAGAGGTTTAGTTCTGGGTCTATACTTGTCTGCATAAAAAGGCTGGTTATTAACCAGAAATAGTATGAACTTATTTAAGAGAACAAAATGAGATCAATAATTACTTTTCAATAGAAAAGTTAATTATAGCAAAACACAACAATACAATAATATAACAATACAATAAAAGCTTACAAAGTACTAAGTCTACTAAAATTAGAGAATAATTATAGCAAAACACAACAATAAATGCAAATAAACAAAAGAAAATAAACAAATAGAAGTAGGATAAGGACACTAGATAGCCATGGAGGAAACACAAGTTTGGTGGAGAGAACAAAAAATCGGTAGAGACAGTCAAGATGAATATATAAAAAAATTTGACAAATGATAATTGTAAAGTAAAATAATCTTAAAGATAATAAGTTTTAATTAGCTTAGTTATTAACCTAGAATTAGTATGAACTTAATTAAGAGAACAAAGTGAGATCAATAATTACTTTACAATAGAGGACATAAATCAATACAATTAAATTTAAATTTTAAAAATAGGGTAAGATTAGATTTAAGAGCAAAATTTTACAATGATAATGAGGTAGATGCTTGGATAAGTGCATGGAGACTTGACGGATTATTTAGAAGATCATATGAATGAGAGAACATTAGGTAAATGGTAATGCAGAGACAGCACCTTGGACAAAGTTAGATTAAGTTAGGTTAGACTCAGGCACTGAATGAGTTATTTTAAGTACTGGCATTGGTCGGGTTCAGGTTTTCCGATATACCACAATCACTAAAGAAGGCCAGTAGTTGTTGGTCACACTTTATTTCATATCTTTTTCCTGCACTTTCCTTCTTAGCAATGATCGTTCCATTCCTAGTGTAACACTGCTTGATAAGACTAGGGTTCTGTTTGCGAATTTGACGCAGCCTGAAGAGGAGGGATCCACGCTGCTTTGTAAGACACTCATTTATATAGAGGTTGGTTTTTTGCTTAGCAGCTGATTGTATAAGGTCAGACTTAACAGAGGGATCTGCAAGTTTGATGAGCAATCTCCTACTGCTACGGGGACTGTTTTTATCTATCCTGATAGCTGATTTGATAGCAACATTGACTTTGATCTTTGAATTAATTAGGGTGTGGGCTATGTTACAACAATTCTCACCTTGTTGTTCATCAGGTAGATCAGTAGAGCTAATTATCAGGGAGTCATGAAGTTGTTGTTGCTCTAGGTCATCTTCGGAAGCCGTCTGGTGAATGTGAAGGAGATTGATCTGTTTTTCCAGCTTTTGAAGGAGGTCACTTTGAGCTGAGAGGGTTTCCTCTGCCTGAACCTTCCGTATTTGATCCATTGCATCATTTGCAACAGTTTGTAGGTTGAGAATTTCTTGGTTGTTGTTCGTCGATGATTCAAGGAGGCGATCTATGGTATGTTGTTGTTGGGTGACTGTGGCTTGGAGGGCCGAAATAGCTTCAGATTGCCTTAGCACAAGGTTGTGAAGTTTCTGCAGCCATGGGTTACTTCTGAGAGGTTTGAAGTTTAGACAGGGAGCCATAGATTGAATGAATTCTAAAGCTAGAGATTCAAGTTGAGTTGAAGGGGGGGGGGAGTGAGGGGGAGCGGATGCTGTGTTTACCAACATCGGCGAGGATTGCAGCGTTGCCAGTGTTCCATTCAGATCTCTAGGAGTTAAGGATGGAGAGCGAGAGGCACCCCTACCATGCTTGTTGCTATGTTTGGGCATATTTTCGGCGATAGATTCTTGGTAGTGTTCCTAGAGATAGATACTTGGAGAATTATAGTGGGGATAGGCGTATGGTGAACGCTTGGCAACAGGGTCATGGATAGGCAGGCGAAAATTGGGTAATTTTGGTTGATTTCTGTTGAGGTTCACTGTGAGTTATGGCATATTAAGTCTCCATGCACTTACTCATGCTGGGCAGCAGTTAGGCCATGCAGCGTTGAGTGGAGACGAAATTAACACGAATTTTCTGCAGAGGTGCCGGTGCCGGTCCACCCGCCAGCGCTTCCCGCTTCCTGTGAAGTAACTTTATGTGCCTTAAGCCTTAAATACAAGATCTATAGCATGCACTGAGATAACTCACGATGAGCTACTGGATGCTATAAAAAGTGGCAGCTCTACTGCTCCTGGAAAAGATGGAGTAACGTATGACATTCTTAATTATTTAGCCGGTATGAAACCTAGTCCCTTAATTGATTTGTTTAATATGAGTTATAGAGAGGGAAAGTTACCAAGAAAATGGAAAGAGGCTGTCATCATTCCTATCCCTAAGTCAAACGGAGGCTACAGACCTGTCTCCTTAATATCCTGCTTTTGTAAAATGATGGAAAGGACTTTGTTAAATAGGCTACTCTACCTTGTAGGTGATAACATGTCCAGTAATCTCTTTGG
Organism: Procambarus virginalis; assembly: GCA_020271785.1. NCBI lineage: Eukaryota > Metazoa > Arthropoda > Malacostraca > Decapoda > Cambaridae > Procambarus > Procambarus virginalis. The sequence continues at coordinate 34,584 of WNGS01010788.1, forward strand.
TTTTATCAAAGGCAAAAGTACTGCGGATTGTCTCTTAAAGTGTTTGTCTAATGTGGATGACAATTGTAGAGTTTTTGTTGATCTGCAAGGATCATTTGATAAAGCCAATGGGGAAGTAATCTTATACGAATTAGCCAATCTGGGAATAACAGGGAGATTGCTACACTGGATAAGGGATTATCTACAAGGCAGAAAAGGTAAGGTGTATTACCAGGGATACATGTCTGAGGAACGGATGTTTCAGTTAGGTACCCCACAAGGGGGAGTAGTAAGTCCCACCTTATTCAATGTATTAATGAACAGATTAGCATCAGAGATGTATCCTCCAGGGGTCACGATGATCCACAAAAGGCCACAAAAAGGCAAGGAATTTACTGGGTCTGCAAAGATGACAGATTAATGTTAGAGAACATAACTAAACTGATGAAAAACATTCCCGAGTCACAGAGATTACCATTCACAGACAAGCTACCAGTGATATATGCAGACTGGGATAAGACAACATTGGTTAACGACCAAAACCCAGGAACAGATAGTTTAGAGAACCGCAGCAGTAATGTGGAGGAAGAGGGTATTGTAGTACATAATAGCAGCAATATTGCAGAGTCAGGTAATATAAACGATGTGAGCAACAGTGAGACAGAGTGCATAAATGAAGGAATTGGGACGAAAAGCGGAGATGGCTCCAATAAAGAGGTAGACAAGACAGACACAGATATAAATACATTGAAAAACGCAAAACCGGAACACATTTGCAAATTCTACGCTAAAGGAATATGCAAATATGGAAAATTAGGAACAAAATGCCATTTTCTGCATCCTCGAAAATGCAGGAACATGTTGGCGAGGGGTACATGCCGTTTTGGAACAGGGTGTAGATACTTCCACCCCAAATTATGTCAATTTTCAATTAGGGACAAAAAATGCTACAATCTTCAGTGTCCGGAATTCCACGTGAGAGGTACACAACGTTATAGACGGGAAGATCAGTATGACACTACTGGCAATTTTTTAGAGGAAGGCAGAAACAGAGCAGAAAATATAAGAGAGAGGACAGTCAGATGGAACCACCACAGGATTACAGAGGGGAAGGGAGATACCCACAAGTCTGGAATACACATTACCAACAAACACACAGGTACTACACCACACAACACTCGCCCCACTACCGAAACTGGACGAATCACTTCGAAAACAACACACCCTGGACGCAAACACAGTGGCCCCCTTACCAGAGCCTCAGATATTAACACCAAGTAAGGCATCCAGCACTTCCACTACCACGATAACATCATTTATATTTGCCAACATTCAAGGTATAAAAACACGCAAATCCAACAAAGTTCACTTTATAGATGGTCTCCTTCATGAGGCAAATGCAGTGTTTGCAGCCCTAACAGAAACCCACACAAAGGACTACCATGATGGTGAAATATGGATCTCAGAGTACAATCTTTTCAGATGTGATAGGAAACACCGGCTTCAGGGTGGGGTCAGCCTATACATCAAAGACACACTCATCTGTACTGAGCTGCTAAACACCTCGAATGATATGGTGGAAGTGCTGATAATCAAAATAGAGATTATAAATGTAGTTATTGTCCTTGTATATAAGTCACCGGAGGCAAACCCTCAGCAGTTTAAAGACCAACTAATGAAAGTAGAACACTGCTTGGAAAACCTCACAAATCCAGCTCCGAACATCATTCTGCTTGGGGACTTCAACCTACGGCACCTGAAATGGAAGCACCTGGCTAATACAGTAATATCAGAAAGAATACCAGGAAGTAGCCTTAATGAACAGGCACATGCAAATGACCTGCTACGGATGTGCGACAGGTTTGCCTTAAACCAGCAAATAGTAGAACCAACCAGGAAGGAGAACACGCTGGACCTCATTTTCACTAATAATGATGAATTGATCAGGAACATAATGATTACAAATACCTGTTACTCAGATCACAACTTAATTGAAGTTATGACAACCATGGGGAATAGACCTTCAAAACCAGTCCAGATTCCCGGTGGAGGAGATTTCAGCAAATTCAACTTCAATAATAAACAGATAAACTGGGAGCAAATAAACCAGGACTTCACAGAAATAAACTGGGAAGAACAGCTAGGAAATGCGAACCTGAACCAGTGCCTGGAAAAAATAAGCTCAGTAGCACTAGAAATATGTACAAACCGCATCCCCCTAAGAAAAAAGAGGAAGAGATGCAGATTGGAACGAGAACGTCGTTCCCTATATAGGCGAAGAAAACGAATCGCGGTACAACTTGAGAGTCGCACCCTATCTCAGGAACGGCGAAGAAGGTTAGGTAGCGAAATAGGAAAAATTGAACTCAAGCTACAAGAATCATACAAAACGCAGGAGAGGGAAAGAGAGCAAAAGGCCATCAGTGAAATAGAGAGAAACCCGAAATATTTTTTCTCCTATGCAAAATCAAGATCAAAAACCACATCTAGTATCGGGCCCCTGCGAAAGGAAGATGGAACTTTCACCGATGACAACAAAGAAATGAGCGAGCTACTGAGGAAGCAATACGACTCTGTCTTCAGCGAGCCATTAAACGCACTAAAGATCGATAACCCAAATGAATTTTTCATGGATATGATACCAACATCAAATCATATATCAGACGTCACCCTATCCCCACTGGATTTTGAAGAAGCCATAAACAGTATGCCTATGCACTCCGCACCAGGCCCGGATTCTTGGAACTCCATATTCATCAAGAACTGTAAAAAACCACTATCGCAGGCCCTTCACATTCTGTGGAGACAAAGCCTAGATACTGGCGTTATTCCTGATATACTAAAAACAGCAGAGATAGCACCACTTCATAAAGGAGGAAATAAGGCAGAGGCAAAAAATTACAGACCGATAGCACTAACATCGCACATCATAAAAATTTTTGAGAGAGTGCTAAGAAGTAAGATCACAAAATACATGGAATCACAGCATCTCCATAACCCCGGACAACATGGTTTCAGAACAGGGCGCTCTTGCCTGTCACAGTTGCTGGACCACTATGACATGGCATTAGATGCTATGGAAGACAAACAAAACGCTGATGTAATTTACACAGATTTTGCAAAAGCTTTTGATAAATGTGACCATGGTGTTATTGCCCATAAAATGCGCTCAAAAGGAATCACCGGAAAAGTAGGCAGATGGATCTACAATTTCCTGACCAACAGAACCCAATGTGTAATAGTCAACAAAATAAAATCCAACCCGTCAACCGTTAAGAGCTCAGTCCCCCAGGGTACTGTGCTTGCTCCAGTACTTTTTCTCATCCTTATATCGGACATAGACAAGAACACAACCTATAGCACTGTATCATCCTTTGCAGATGACACTAGGATCTTCATGAGAGTAGGCAACATAGAGGACACGGCGAACCTCCAGTCAGATGTAGATCAGGTCTTTCTATGGGCTACAGAAAATAATATGGTGTTTAACGAAGACAAGTTCCAGCTCATGCGCTATGGAAAAAATGAAAATATAAAAACTGAAACCACGTACAAAACTCAGGCAAATCATAACATAGAACGAAAAGGCAATGTAAAGGATCTGGGTGTACTCATGTCGGAAGACCTTACCTTTAAAGAACACAATAAAGTAGCCGTCACAACTGCAAGAAAAATGACAGGTTGGATAACAAGAACTTTTCACACTAGAGATGCTATACCGATGATGACACTTTTCAAAACGCTTGTGCTCTCTAGAGTGGAGTACTGCTGCACAATGACAGCCCCTTTCACTGCGGGTGAAATTGCTGACCTGGAGAGCGTGCAGAGATCCTTTACTGCTAGAATCCACTCGGTAAAACATCTAAACTATTGGGACCGACTAAAGAGCCTAAATCTGTATTCCCTTGAGCGCAGGCGGGAGAGATACATAATAATTTACACGTGGAAAATATTAGAGGGGCTGGTCCCAAACCTGCACACAGAAATAACATCACATGAGACCAGAAGACATGGCAGGATGTGCAGAATACCCCCGTTGAAAAGCAGAGGTGCAACTGGTACTCTGAGAGAGAACTCTATCAACATCAGAGGCCCGAGACTGTTCAACACGCTTCCACTACACATAAGGGACATAACTGGCAAACCCCTCACAGTGTTCAAGAGAGAACTGGATAAGCACCTCCAAAGGATACCTGATCAACCAGGCTGTGACTCATACGTCAGGCTGCGAGCAGCCGCGTCCAACAGCCTGGTTGATCAGTCCAGCAACCAGGAGGCCTGGTCGATGACCGGGCCGCGGGGACGATAAGCCCCGGAAGCACCTCAAGGTAAGGTATCATATATGCTGATGACATTCTTATACAAGGCACTTCTGGGAACAAAATTCAAACTGCTCTTAACATACTTGGTACAACCTGTCACAAGTTAGGCTTAGTTATAAAAAGCAGATAAAACCAAATATGAGTATAGGAAACGAAAAAATATAACACTTACTCTAAATGGTGTGGAATTGAGCCGTGTTCAGAAGTACAAGTATCTGGGCATGTATGTTGGATACACATGTGAGAGTAAAAATGCTGAAATAAATCATATCAGCACCTTATGTAAAGCCCATCTGCATCCTCTAAAAGCACTGGCTTTTTCTGGTAAAGGTGTTGGGGTACCTATCTTGCGGTTGTTATACATAAGCACTGTTCGGTCCCTGATAGACTACGCAGCACCCGTTTTGTCTTACACAGGTCAAGGCACACTTAAACAAATAGAGCTGATACAGAACGAGGCTATGAGGATTATTCTTGGATGTCAAAGAAATGCAATGATTGAAATAATGAGAATGGAATTAAATTTACAGAGTGTGTGTGATAGAGTCCGTGACATTAACACTAGAGTATCTATTCGTTTCATGCGGAGAAAAGGAGGGAATAATTGCTGTTTGAGAGCGTTCAGGCCTGCCTGAGTGACGTACACACTTCCAGGAAACTGAGGGAGACACGCTACACGAGGGAATTAGCTCCTGACCTCAGGGAATACGATGTACTTGACTGCTGTCAACCCTCTCGACAGTGTAATATGTCTGCTCCCTGGAAAGTACAGAAAATAGACGTCGAAATTGTACCCCTCAAGGTGAAAAAGATTCATCATGAACCGGGACAATTACGGTGCTTGTATGGAAGCATGATATCTCGGTTACCAAGAGGCAACAGTTTACATGTATATTGCGTCGGGTCGGTGGCGGAGGATGGCAGGGCAGGGTGTGGTGTCCTAATAAGGGAATATACGGAGTTTGGGACTGTGGACAGGATAATTGAACTCCGGCTTAGTAATTACATATCATCCACACAAGCTGAACTGCAGGCCATTCTGGCGTGTTTGGAGGAAGTACGTCATGACGACAAAAATGTTTTTGTATTTGTCGATAGCCGAGGAGCACTGGAGTCCTTAAACAGTCGAAACCCAGTCTTCATCTCCATAGTTGAGGATTGTAAGAGAAGAGTAACTGAGATACAGCTGAAAGGTCATAGTGTGAAATTCATGTGGATTCCATCTCATGTTGGAATAGTGCTCAACGAGGTGGCGGATGACTTGGCCAAACGTGCTACATCACAACCTCAAGTTGACATTGAATGTGAATTCACAATGAGACAAATAAGAAGCAAAATCAGAAATATTCAGGCACATGCAGGAGTGGAGAGGAGAGATCTAATGTATGAGAGAAGTCAAACCATGCAACACTACATGTATGTGAGTCAAAACACTCATTTCACTTATGGTAAAAGGAGAAATGCTTGGAGTGACTCTGTGTACATGCGGCTCAGGCTTGGGTACAAATATTACTGGGAATATGGGATAGGTGTTCATGATAATGACACGAAGTGTAAACTATGTGGTATGTTAAGGTCTCACACCCTTGCCCATTATGTTCTTGATTGTCCGTTGATTAATGTATATAGAAACACTGAGATAAGGACTGTTCCTGAACAAATAGCCTGGATGTGTCCCTGAGCCCATTATGTGCCTCTGTAACCCTTTCCACTACCGCCCACGGGATGGGTATGGGGTGCATAATAAATGAACTAAACTAAAATGTGTCACAACGGAAAGGTTGATGATATTCTTGAGAGATATAAGAATTTTGCACCAAGACTGTAATATTTTGTTGACTTATCTGCATGTCTCTTGCAAATTGTCTATACAGTATACCTAGGTCATAAAAGTATTTGTGTGTACGTCTGATACCATACTACTTGTGAAGGAGGAAATGTATTTGTTATCTCTCAGAATGTTTGGTAATATGTTTATGGTTTGTGATGTGTGTATATGTGTGTATTAACACGATGTACTGAACGGGGTGAGAATAGCTTCAGCTACCTCATCCCTTTGTGTGTATTTTACATCAATAAACTTATTTCAGTTTCAATGTACCTTCTTGTATATAAATAAATAAATAAAACACATAAATAAATAAAATAAATATTGGCAAGTGCGTAGGCGTCTGCAATCCATGACCGAAAAGCTACTGAAAGCCACTATAAAAACATATGTATCTTCACATGAGCTTTAAATATGTCTTGGGTTAACCCAACTATAGGATGGGTTAACCCAAGTATCGCGTTTCCAAAATGGTCGCCCATGTTGGAAAAGACGAACGCCGAAAGAATATTGTTGAAAACATCTTGATAACTTATTAAACCAAAATTATTTATTAGTCAGAAGAAAGACAGAAACGCGATCTATATGTAAAACCTCTACCAGACAAATATTTTAAGTAAAACCGAAGATATTTGTAGTTGTATAAAGGTGGCAGTTTTCATCGCTCCTCGAGCTCGAAACCCACAGCATTCATCTCAGAACAATGTCTATTTCACGCAGATTCCTTAATAAACGTAAGAGTTTTATGTCACAAGAAAGACAGATATATAAGCTTCGTTCTAAATACCTTACTATTGGCATATTTAAATTTAAAGCGAAGATACGTGTACTTTTATAATAGCCGAGCTCCGACTCCGATCGATCGACGGAGCAACTCTCTCTCAGAACAATACTTATTTCACGTAGATTTGTAAATAATCGTAAATTTGTTATATGCCTCAAGAAAGATAGGAATATAAGGCTCATTTTAAACACTTTATCATAGACATAATTAAAGTTCTAATGAAGATTCATGTGTTTTAATAATCGCCGAGCTCCGACCCCGTACAGATTGAGCGACAGAGCAACTCTCTCTCAAAACAATGTTTATTTTACATAAATTCATTAATAAACACAAATGTTTTATATGTCTTAAGAAAGATAGAAACATAAGCTTTATTTTAAATACATTACATTAGACATATTTAAAGCTCAAGTGAAGATACATATGTTATTATAGTGGCGTTCAGTAGCTTTTCGGTCATGGATTGCAGACGCCTACGCACTTGTCAATATTCATTTTATTTATTTATTTATTTATATACAAGAAGGTACATTGGGTTTGTGAGAATACATTGAATAGTACAGTATTTGCAATCTTGTAAAGCCACTAGTACGCTCAGCGTTTCGGGCAGGTCCTTAATCTAACAGATAATTTTAGTTCTTACGGTTACGCTGGTGTGATTATCTATGGAGTCACGAGGAAAAATATTTGTATAAATTCCATTTTCTATCCGATTTTGTTGGGGATAGTTTAGAAATGTTTACCATGAAATTTACGTTTTCTCTAATAACTGAAGAGCTTATTAGAGAAAACGGCATGGCAGTGAATCATCGTGGTAAAACAATTGTATTATTGACACGACGAGTATGATCGACGTAGTTTTTATATTTGTTGCCGGTCGAACGCATCCTTATGTGACGGTTTATACTTATGTTCTTCTAGAACGTTCTATTGCGAACACATTGGTACAAAAATTAAATACGTACATCGAAAAATAATGTCAGGACAGTGAATTAAATATACACTTTTCGATGCGGTTTCGCCGATATGCCGCCGCGGGTAACACTTCAGCCACTTCCCACACTCTTGTGGTCGGTTGCGACATTGATTCTATATTTATATGCATGTGTTCGTATAGGGAATTTTATTGCGATTCCAATGATACCAACATTAACGATGTAGGACAACTGTGGGCTTCACAACCATTAAGAGAGTGGAAACATTTTGTTGCTGTTTGGCGCTCTCGCCAAGTGATGTCAATAGTTTTTTATTTGGTGTTAATATGCTTTATGATTTGGCGGCATTTTATAGGTATGTTCTTATAGACAATTCTATTGCGAACACAGTGATACCAAATTTAAATACGTACGCCTACAATTAGTGTCAGGACAGTCAAAAGAGTATACACTTTTCGGTCTTACCGCTTAGGCGCACGAAACGCCAAAAGCACATAGGGTATGATTTTTTCAGAACACTGGTCGTCCGAAAGTGTTAAGTAGGTAATGTCTATCAGAATTAATAAATGATAACAAATACATTGCAAGAAAAAAAATGAGATGAGAGAGCTTAGTAAGTATATTAAAGCACATTGGTATATTAAAGCACTGATTGATTACATTGACAGGTTGATTGGTAATTTAAACAAGTTTAATAGACACCATACAGCAGGTTGACAGCATATATAGGAAGACAGCAATGATCACAATGATAAAGATATTCAGATTGGGTACATAAAGATTGGGAGATTGGGTAGCAATAGATATAGTGCAATTTTAAAGCAAAAAGTAAAAAAACTATGAAGATGAAATTAGGTACTTTTTAGTATTGTTTTTGAATGACGCCAAAGTTGGACAGCTTTTCAATTCAATAGGGAGTGAGTTCCATAGACTGGGTCTCTTTATTTGCATAGAGTGTTTACACAGATTAAGTTTGACTCTGGGGATATCAAAGAGATATTTATTTCTGGTGTGGTGATAAAGAGTCCTATTACATCTGTCCAGGGAGAGTTTCAGAGAAGGATTTGCATTTAAGAACAGGGTTTTGTAAATGTAGTTGACACAAGAGAATTTGTGGAGTGAGATTATGTTTAGCATGTTTAGGGAGTTAAGGATTGGCACCTGGTCACTTCTCCCTGGTAGATACTGTACAAACGAGTGCTTTACCACTATGCCACGGGGACTGCTTTTTTAACCCAATCTGGCAGCAGGACTTGGTAAACATTTTGATGATATAAATGCACTACTCACAGCACTAGGTACTAAATTGTCATTCATCATTTTAACAGAAACTTGGCTAAGTAATAACTATACCCAACTCTACAATTTAGCTGGTTATAAAGCCATTCATAACTGCAGTCCTAATAAAAAAGGAGGTGGCACAGCAATATATTACAAAGATACCTTCATCTGCAATCTGCAATAGTGATAGGTTACCTTGAGTTTACCTTGAGGTGTTTCCGGGGCTTAGCGTCCCTGCGGCCCGGTCGTCGCCCAGGCCTCCTAGTTGCTGGACTGATCAACCAGGCTGTTGGACGCGGCTGCTCGCAGCCTGACGTATGAGTCACAGCCTGGTTGATCAGGTATCCTTTGGAGGTGCTTATCCAGTTCTCTCTTGAACACTGTGAGGTTGATTGCCAGTTATGCCCCTTATGTGTAGCGGAAGCGTGTTTGTGGGGGTTTTCTTTTTTGCTTTCACGACTGCAATGCGTACGTCGCAATGTACATGTGGCAGACGCTTCACGAAACTGTCGGAATTAGCAGAAAAGAAAATACGAGAGCAACCGTACAGGGCCTGGGAGCAAGGTCGAGTTAGAGTCCTTGTGGGTCTCTTCTCAGACTAGCCTCACCTGGTCCTGCTCCACGTTGATCGTTGGAATCTCCTCAATGATTTAACACTTTAAGGGACTCCTAGCTAGGTCCTCATCACATTTATAGATTAGTGAATATAGGCAACTCAGTGTTGAAGACACCTAGAGCTGAAGGCTTGAGTAATTGATTGGCAGTATTCAGAAGTGGTTCAACGGAAACACCGCATAAAGCTTAACAGTAGTTTATTTACTAACTTAACCACTAATACACAGGGTGCTTGATTTACTTTAGATTGGCGTCAGCAAAGCTATGGTTGTATTAGCGAGACTCTTGACGTCTGGCTAATCGACTCGTATCCACCCGTGGAGAAACACCTAACTTAACACAGTTGACAGCCAATCATTAACACGGCAACCTAACTGCCGGTATGCAAAAGGATCACAAGAGTTCCAACCGGATACTCGGTAATGATGATATGCAATAAACACAATGGCACTGTCAATGGGACAGGCAATAACATGCACAATAATAATCACACAATAACTAAATGTGTGGTGTATGTGAAGCTCACATTCACAGACGGGTGAAATGCCGTGATACCACACAGATAAACACGCATTCACCGTCGATTCAGCTATAATCTGAGACAGGTATAAGATGGTGAGAACTGTGGTTGATCCCTCAGATCAACACAGACACAATAAAACAATGACAAGATCTTGTACTTACAGATAAGGTACCTTTCCTTACTCACTCAGACACGTTTATACAAGCACTCGTAGGCGGCTTGATAGTTGGTTTCGCTCGTAGACACGGAGGGTACTCGCAGTATCTTGAGATGATTTCGTGAGTAGTGCGTGCTGTATGCTTAACAGACAGACACACGCACACACACTGGCACTGGCGGTGCGTAAGGTGCATGGTGACGTCACGTAGGAGGGAGGGCGGCGGCGGGCGCTCGAGGCTTCACGCTCGGGACAGAGTGGCGGCTGGCGGCGGCTGTGGTACCATGCAGGTACACTTGTGGTAAAGTCACACACAGGTTACTTAGGCGGCGGCACTGCCTGAGTTCACTCTAAGTCACTCACAACAATCTTTGTCACCAGGGGTTACCTGATACCAGTCTGTTTCGCTCTGGAGATTTGTCACTTTAGGCTTCCAAACAATATATTTCCACTCGTGATTCTGGACGAGTGTGTGGTATATTGCAAAGATGCTGAGTTAACTTGACGGTGAGGAATAGACGGTGTTCAGTCTATTGGCCGATAGACAGAACAGCTACGTCCTCTAAGTATGGTCTCTCTCACGTGAATGGATTTGCAAGGGGTTGCCGGGCATCTCGTGGCACACAACACAAAAGGAGTTACAATTTGACCAATAGCATTGCAGCAAATGAGCGGGAACCAATCATATTAGCTCGTTCGATGAGCAGTAGGAGAGGTGACGTCATGAACACGTCGCAACCACGTCATAGCTGTTATTTTCTATCGCGCTGGTTGACCCCAGGGGTCAGACGCTGCTGGCGTCTCCCCTCTTGTCCCACGCTCCATGTACCCACTGACCCTTGGTGACAAGTATGCTTAACTTCCTGTATCTACAACCTGCCTGGACATACAGCGGCCTCCGTATTATGAAAGTGTTCCTGGTTAAGTGGGCATTCTGGAGATACCCAACATGCCAGGTCACTATCCAGGGTTAAGAGAGATAGACTTTGTGCACGAAGATCAGTGTACTGTGCACTGCAATGAGCCATTCAAGTCAGCTGTGGGAGAATCTTGGGAGACATACTCCCACAGTGTTGAACAGTCTCGGGCCTCTGATGTTGATAGAGTTCTCTCTCAGAGTACCTATTGCACTTCTGCTTTTCAACGGAGGTATTCTGCACATCCTGTCATGTCTTCTGGTCTCATGTGATGTTATTTCTGTGTGCAGGTTTAGGACCAGCCCCTCTAATATTTTCCACGTGTAAATTGTTATGTATCTCTCCCGCCTGCGCTCAAGGGAGTACAGATTTAGGCTCTTTAGTCGGTCCCAATAGTTTAGATGTTTTACTGAGTGGATTCTAGCAGTAAAGGATCTCTGCACGCTCTCCAGGTCAGCAATTTCTCCAGCTTTCAAAGGGGCTGTCATTGTGCAGCAGTACTCCACTCTAGATAGCACAAGCGTTTTGAAAAGTATCATCATCGGTATAGCATCTCTAGTGTGAAAAGTTCTTGTTATCCAACCTGTCATTTTTCTTGCAGTTGTGACGGCTACTTTATTGTGTTCTTTAAAGGTAAGGTCTTCCGACATGAGTACACCCAGATCCTTTACATTGCCTTTTCGTTCTATGTTATGATTTGACTGAGTTTTGTACGTGGTTTCCGCTTTTATATTTTCATTTTTTCCATAGCGCATGAGCTGGAACTTATCTTCGTTAAACACCATATTATTTTCTGTAGCCCATAGAAAGACCCGATCTACATCTGGGAGACGACTATTGTGAATATACCTTTGGCAAGTTCTCCAGTAAATCCCTTAAATCCTCCCTGACTATCGGTGCCATCTATAGATTTCCTAATACCAACATAGCTTCATTCTCAGACAACGTAAGGAATCTTATCATAAATAACATTCTCAACAAAAATCACATCATTCTGGGAGGTGATTTCAATATTGACCTGGGTCTTCAAAACAACCCTCAAGTTGACTATTTCCGTAACAGCATGCACTCCTGTATGCTAATCCCCACAATCACCAAGCCCACCCGAGTCACTCAAACATCTGCCACTACCCTGGATCACTTATGGACTAATATAACAGCTCCCCTTACATCTGGGGTAATCTGTGACAGAACAACTGACCACTATCATACCTTCCTCATAGCAAACATGGACACAACACCACCAGAAAGCAAGAATTTCTCATTTAGGCTACACAGTGAATCAGCTTTAGGCAATCTCTCTAATGCACTTCACAATATTAACTGGGAATCTGAATTTAATAATACACAGGATATAAACTTATTAACTAACCTTTTTCTCTCCAAAACTCAAAGCCTCTACAACACTCACTGTCCCCTCCTTACCAAACAAGTAAATGATAAAAGAAAAAATAACCCGTGGCTCACAAGTGGCATAATTAAATCAATCAACAAAAAACATGAATATGAAAAGAAATTTAGGATTGGCCTAGTTACAAAGGAAGTAGTTAAAAGGTACTTATCAGTGCTTACCAGTATCATAAGAAGAGCTAAACTTTCATATTATGAGACTAGATTCAAAGAAGCAAAAGGCAACATGAAAAGCACATGGAAAACCATCTCTAATATCCTAGGAACTAAACAACACTCCCACAACCAGATAACACTCTCTAAGGATGGCCTTACACCGTCATCTGATTTAGAAATGGCGAATGAATTTAATAGCTTCTTTTCATCGGTTGGTGCTAACCTTGCAAGTAAAATCCCACAGACTCAGACACATATCTCTCAGGCAGCTATCAAAACTCTCTTCTCCTTTCACCAGTCAGCCCGACAGATGCTGTGTCCATCATACACTCACTAAAAACCAAAGCTGGGAACATCAGTGAAATCCCATCCATTGTATACAAGTGCGCCTCCCATGCCCTTGCGCCACCTATAGCTCTGTTGTTCAACAAATCCCTTGAGTGTCATACCTTCCCTGATATCCTTAAAAAACAAGAGTAACGCCAGTTCATAAAGGAGGTAATCCGGCAGACATAAACAATTATAGACCAATATCAAACCTACCCATAGTATCAAAAATATTTGAAAAAATATCTACAAACAGCTCTATTCCTATCTCGTAAAATTCGACATTCTTAGCCCCTGTCAGTTTGGCTTCCGCTCCCAAAAGAGTACCAACGATGCAATTATTAGTCTCCTTGATATAATTTACTCAGCCCTTGACAAAAATGAGTTTCCGAGTGGACTCTTCATTGACCTGAGAAAGGCCTTTGATACTGTTAATCACAATTACCTCTTACGTAAACTCCATCATTATGGAATCCGAGGCCATTCACTGGACTATATCCAATCCTATCTTAGTGATAGACACCAATGTGTAGCCATCAATAATATAACCTCTCCCACTCTACCAATAACCGTCGGAGTGCCACAGGGCAGCATTTTGGGACCTCTCCTATTTTTTTTCTTATATACATCAATGATCTGCCTAATGTTTCTAACAATCTGAAACCTATTTTGTTTGCTGATGTTACTACCCTCATCTACTCGAACCCCAACCCGCATACTCTAACTAATGTTGTTAATAATGAACTAAAAAAAAGTTCATTTATGGATGTCAACCAACAAACTAACACTTAACATAGAAAAGACCTACTACATCTTATTTGGAAGCAAATCTACAAATGCAATTCAGCTTCAGATAGACAATGTAAACATTAACAATAAAAATGCTGGAAAATTTCTCGGCCTATT
>WNGS01010789.1:16771-34487 GCA_020271785.1 Procambarus virginalis
GCTTGTTCAAGGGGAGTTTTATGTGTAATAAGAGGAGTGCGACCTAACTTTTCTCCTTGTTAGAGCAACACGGCTTATTCCTTGTCAAATGGCTGAGACTCCAGGAAAAATAGTCTGGATCCCACTGCTGCTCACGCCAGTATCGGTTGCCTTGTTCCGGGTGTCTGAAGCATAATACTAGCATCCGTAGAACTACTTCTCTAGATTTATTGACTTAGGCAGCAAGGTGTATATCTTGAGCCAGCCGAGGTCTACCTACTCTGAGTCTGTCTGGAGTACTGAGCCTGCTGGCGTCGCACGGCCATGGGTGACTGTCTGTCTGGCATGACGTCAAAGGCCTACTCCCCCTGTGATTGGTTGTCTCAACGTCCGGCAACATAGAACTTTATGCGTACTAACACAGTGGTTCCACTAGCTATGCACTACGCATCTAGCCTAAGTGCATGTGAACAGCTCCCACTATCTAGTACTAGTGGTACCACTGTCCAGCTCCTCACTCGGCTCTATATCCGTATCAGGTGGTCCACTAACACTATACTTAGTACAGTTGGTTCCACTAGCCACTATACTAGTACCAGTGGTCCGCACTACTAACTACCGTTCGGTCCTACACTTAGTACACGGGCTCCAACTAGGCAACTAGTACATCGGTCAGTACAGTGGGTCCACTAGCACTATTACGAGTACAGCAGGTGGGTCCACTAGGCCGTATAGCTAGTACAGTTGGTCCAGCTACGGCACTACTACTTAGTAGCAGTGAGTCCACTAGCACTATACTAGTAAAGTGGTCCACTAGGCTCTATGCTAGTACAGTGGTCCACCAGCTCTATACTAGTAGTGGTCCACTAGGCTCTATGCTAGTACAGTGGTCCACCAGCTCTATACTAGTAGTGGTCCACTAGGCTCTATGCTAGTACAGTGGTCCACCAGCTCTATACTAGTAGTGGTCCACTAGGCTCTATTCTAGTACAGTGGTCCACTAGGCACTATACTAGTACAGTGGACCACTAGCACTATACTAGTAAAGTGGTCCACTAGGCTCTATACTAGTACAGTGGTCCACTCAGCACTATTACTAGGTACAGTGGTCAACTAGCACTATACTAGTACAGTGGTTCACAAGCACTATACTAGTACAGTGGGCCACACCTAGAATACTCATTAGTACAGATGGTCCATACTGTTCATGGCCACTAGCACTATACTCGTACAGTGGTCCACTAGCACAATACTAGTACAGTGGTCCACAAGCACTATACTAGTGGCCAGTGGTCGCCACTAGCCCTTATACTAGTACAGTGGTTCCACTAGCACTATACTAGTAGTGGTCCACTAGGCTCTATGCTAGTACAGTGGTCCACCAGCTCTATACTAGTAGTGGTCCACTAGGCTCTATGCTAGTACAGTGGTCCACCAGCTCTATACTAGTAGTGGTCCACTAGGCTCTATGCTAGTACAGTGGTCCACCAGCTCTATACTAGTAGTGGTCCACTAGGCTCTATGCTAGTACAGTGGTCCACCAGCTCTATACTAGTAGTGGTCCACTAGGCTCTATGCTAGTACAGTGGTCCACCAGCTCTATACTAGTAGTGGTCCACTAGGCTCTATGCTAGTACAGTGGTCCACCAGCTCTATACTAGTAGTGGTCCACTAGGCTCTATGCTAGTACAGTGGTCCACCAGCTCTATACTAGTAGTGGTCCACTAGGCTCTATGCTAGTACAGTGGTCCACCAGCTCTATACTAGTAGTGGTCCACTAGGCTCTATACCAGTACAGTGGTCCACTAACACTATACTAGTGCAGTGGTCCACTAGCTCTATCCTAGTACAGTGGTCCACCAGCTCTATACTAGTAGTGGTCCACTAGGCTCTATGCTAGTACAGTGGTCCACCAGCTCTATACTAGTAGTGGTCCACTAGGCTCTATTCTAGTACAGTGGTCCACTAGGCTTTATACTAGTACAGTGGTCCACTAACACTATACTAGTGCAGTGGTCCACTAGCTCTATTCTAGTACAGTGGTCCACTAGGCTATACTAGTACAGTGGTCCACTAGCACTATACTAGTAGTGGTCCACTAGGCTCTATGCTAGTACAGTGGTCCACCAGCTCTATACTAGTAGTGGTCCACTAGGCTCTATGCTAGTACAGTGGTCCACCAGCTCTATACTAGTAGTGGTCCACTAGGCTCTATGCTAGTACAGTGGTCCACCAGCTCTATACTAGTAGTGGTCCACTAGGCTCTATTCTAGTACAGTGGTCCACTAGGCTATACTAGTACAGTGGTCCCCTAGCACTATACTAGTACAGGGGTCCACTAGGCTCTATACTAGTACAGCGGTCCACTAGCTCTATACTAGTACAGCGGTCCACTAGCTCTATACTAGTACAGTGGTACCCTAACATGCTTGCAAGATGCAGAATGTATTACAACGCAAGGGTGTCCACAAAGGGTCACTTGTGGTTGTGAGAGGAAGCAATATCATCCCGTCACTTAATAATATCCTCAGAAGCCCACCACATAAACCATACAGACCAATATGTCCTCCTTCCACCAGAGCTGAGCCGCTAGCACACCAGTAGGACTGAGCCGCTACCACATCAAGGTAGACTGAGGTCCGCCTAGCACATCAGTAGACGAGCATGCTACGCATCAGGCTGAGACTGAGCCGCTACAACAGGCAGCTAGACGCGCCGTCTACACAGCAGTAGACCTGAGCCGCTACACAGCAGTAGGACTAGGAGCCGCTACACACCAGTAGACAGACGTCCGCGTACAAACACCAGTAGGACTGAGGACCTGCTAACACATAAGTAGAGCTGCACACGCATGACATCATCATGTAGAACTGAGACCGCTACACAAGCAGTAGATTGAGCCTGCGGTACAGGGCCTCAGTAGAATCTGAGAGCCGCTAGCACGTTCACGTAGACCTGAGCTGCTACACACTCAGTAGGACTGAGCCGGCTACAACATTAGTAGGACTGAGCCGCTACACATGCATAGAGTCTGAGCACCTACACACCCGAGTAGACTGTAGCCGCTAAACAACCAGGTAATACTGAGGGGGGCCCCCCTACACATCAGGTAGACTGAGCTGTCTACAACTCTAGTAGACCTGAGCCGCGACACATCAGGGTACTGAGCCGCTACACATGAGTAGACTGAGCCGCTACACAGTAGTAGACTGTGCCGCCCTACACAGGCATCAGTCGACTTGAAGCCGCTACACACGCAGTAGAGACTGACGACGCTACCATATGCAGCAGTAGACTGAGCCGCTACACAACAGTATGACTGTGAGCCGCTACACAGCAAGTAGATTGAGCCCGGCTACACCACAGTAGACTGAGCCGCTCACACGTCAGTAGACCTGAGCCGTCTACACAGCAGTACGAACTGAGCCGCGTAAACAGCAATAGACTCGAGCCGCTACACACCAGTAGACTGATCGCCCGCTACTACATCAGTAGACTGAGCCTGCTACGACATCACAGTAGGACCTGAGCATGCTACCACACCCAGTAGGACTGAGCCGGCTACACACACAGTAGACTGAGCCGCCTACACAGCAGTAGTACTGAGACCGCTTCACACAGCAGTAGACTGGCCGCTACACATATCAGTAGACTGAGCCGCTACACACCAGTGGACGGAGCCGCTACACATAAACAGCTAGGACTGAGCCGCCTACACAGCAGTAGACTGAGGATGAGCCGCTACACATCAGTAGAATGAGCCGCTACACGTCAGTAGACTGAGCCGCTACACAGCAGTAGACTGAGCCGCTACACCACAAGCAATCAGACTGAGCCGACTAACACACAGTAGGACTCGAGCACGCGCAACACATCCGTAGGACTGAGCCGTCTACCACACATCACGTAGAAACGGAGCCGCTACACACATACAACTCACCGCACGGACTGCAGCCGCTACACAGCCCATTGTAGACCTGAAGCCTGCTACACAGCAGTAGACATGAGCCCGCTACACAGCAGTAGACTTGAGCCGCTACACAATCAGATAGACTAGAGCACGCTACACAACACCCAGTAGACTGAGCCGTCCTAGCACTACCAGTCGACTGAGGCCGCGTACTACAGCAGGAGGACTTGAGCCGCCACACGTACAGCAAGTCAGTATACTGCAGCCGCTACACAGTGGCATGTAGACCTGACGCCCTACTAACACACTCACCTTAATGACCATAGAAGCCGGCTACAAAATCATGTAGACTGAATGCCGCTACTACATCAGTTAAGACTGATTGACGCGAGCCTCACAACATCAGTAGCACATGAGGCCCGTAACTACCAGCGATAGACACTGAGCCGCATACGCACCACTCAACATAAACGATACATCAGTATATGTTAGCAAGGGCGCTCATTAGGACCCTACTAAAAAGCCAGACAAGAATGGGGAGGCAGGACAGCTAGCGTGGACCGGCCTCTCGTCTGCCGGTCGCCCACCGGGCACTGAGCTTCACAGGGGGGCGGGACAGACCCCGGTAGAGATACACTGTAGGCCACAACTCGGCAAGATGGCCGTCCACTACTTCTTTCTAATATCTCTATCTCAGAACACGTCATTTACGTACAAATATCCTAAAAAATAACCTTATAAATAATATAATTATGGTACAATATATCCCCATAGCAACGATAACAAAAGCAATCTTGTCACCAAATGAGATGCATAATATAGTTTATATATACAAAGAGTCACGAAGGAGTTTTCATATCTACAAAGACTATGGCACCACTGAGCTGAGACATGCAGATACGCGCTGGGTGGGGTGGAGGGGGGGGGGGAGGTGGGTAGTGGATGAAAGGAGCATTCCTAGTAGACTCGTTACGGATCCACTCTAAGTGAACAGGTCCATAATTATACATTAATACAAGTATAATATACACAACCTAGTACCAAACCTGACCTAACGTGGGATATGTTCTCACTACAAACACACCATGTAGTGTCAATGTACTTAGTATGTGATGAGTACTCTCGACACGGTAGACAGCACCTGGTAGACAGCACCTGGTAGACAGCACCTGGTAGACAGCACCTGGTAGACAGCACCTGGTAGACAGCACCTGGTAGACAGCACCTGGTAGACAGCACCTGGTAGACAGCACCTGGTAGACAGCACCTGGTAGACAGCACCAGGTAGAGAGCACCAGGTAGACAGCACCACGAGACAGCACCAGGTAGACAGCACCTGGTAGACAGCACCTGGTAGACAGCACCAGGTAGACAGTACCAGGTAGACAGCACCAGGTAGACAGCACCTGGTAGACAGCACCAGGTAGACAGCACCTGGTAGACAGCACCAGGTAGACAGCACAAGGTAGACAGCACCAGGTAGCCAGCACCAGGTAGACAGCACCTGGTAGACAGCACCTGGTAGACAGCACCTGGTAGACAGCACCTGGTAGACAGCACCTGGTAGACAGCACCTGGTAGACAGCACCAGGTAGACAGTACCAGGTAGACAGCACCAGGTAGACAGCACCTGGTAGACAGCACCTGGTAGACAGCACCTGGTAGACAGCACCAGGTAGACAGCACCTGGTAGACAGCACCAGGTAGAGAGCACCAGGTAGACAGCACCTGGTAGACAGCACCAGGTAGAGAGCACCAGGTAGACAGCACCTGGTAGACAGCACCAGGTAGACAGCACCGGGTAGACAGCACCAGGTAGACAGTACCAGGTAGACAGCACCAGGTAGACAGCACCACGAGACAGCACCAGGTAGACAGCACCTGGTAGACAGCACCAGGTAGAGAGCACCAGGTAGACAGCACCAGGTAGACAGTACCAGGTAGACAGCACCAGGTAGACAGCAACAGGTAGACAGCACCTCGGCAGACAGCACATTGGTAGCACGGCACCATGTAGAGAGCCCAGGTAGTTACAGCACCAGTAGACAACACCAGGCAGAAACACCCAGGCAGTACAGCCACCAGGGGAGGACAGCACCAGGCAGACAGCACCAAGTAGACAGCACACAGGTAGCACGAGCACCAGGTATGACAGCATCCAGGTAGGACAACACCAGGCAGACAACACCAGGCAGACAACACCAGGGAGACAGCACCAGGTAGACAGCACCCGGTAGACAGCACCAGGTAGACAGCACCTGGTAGACAGCACCAGGTAGACAGCACCTGGTAGACAGCACCTGGTAGACAGCACCAGGAGACAGCACCAGGAGACAGCACCAGGAGACAGCACCAGGAGACAGCACCAGGAGACAGCACCAGGAGACAGCACCAGGTAGACCAGCACCTGGTAGACAGCACCTGGTAGACAGCACCTGGTAGACAGCACCTGGTAGACAGCACCAGGTAGACAGTACCAGGTAGACAGCACCAGGTAGACAGCACCTGGTAGACAGCACCAGGTAGACAGCCCCAGGTAGACAGCACCAGGTAGAAAGCACCAGGTAGACGAAACACCAGGCCAGGACAACACCAGGGAGACAGCAACAGGGAGACAGCACCAGGTAGACAACACCAGGGTAGACAGCACCAGGTAGACAGAACCAGGTAGACAGCACCAGGTAGACGGCACCAGGTAGACAGCACCAGGAGAGAGGGTGGGCGGGGGCCGTCACCAACCGCCAGGGGGATCACGCTCGGCTACTGAGACAATGCTCTCCAGCCAGTAAAGTATAGATGTTTACAGGCACATACCATCACTCTGAGGGCGGATGTGCACCAGTGTCGTCATGTCACACAGTCGTCTGGTAACGCTACGTTATCAACTCCCAAATAGTCACTAATTAGTAAGTCGAAAAAACCTCAGGAACGAATGGCGATACCTTTGACAAACTGCCGGCTTCCTGGCCCCGTCGAGGCCACTAGAGATGGTGTCCCTCAGGTAATTTCAGGTAAGACTGGTGGACGTTGTGGCCGCTCCCCACTACCACACCTGGCCAGACACTGGTGCCCACCACTACCACACCTGGCCAGACACTGGTGCCCACCACTACCACACCTGGCCAACCACTGGTGCCCACCACTACCACACCTGGCCAACCACTGGTGCCCACCACTACCACACCTGGCCAGACACTGGTGCCCACCACTACCACACCTGGCCAACCACTGGTGCCCACCACTACCACACCTGGCCAGACACTGGTGCCCACCACTACCACACCTGGCCAACCACTGGTGCCCACCACTACCACACCTGGCCAACCACTGGTGCCCACCACTACCACACCTGGCCAACCACTGGTGCCCACCACTACCACATCTGGCCAGACACTGGTGCCCACCACTACCACACCTGGCCAACCACTGGTGCCCACCACTACCACACCTGGCCAACCACTGGTGCCCACCACTACCACACCTGGCCAACCACTGGTGCCCACCACTACCACACCTGGCCAACCACTGGTGCCCACCACCACCACACCTGGCCAACCACTGGTGCCCACCACTACCACACCTGGCCAACCACTGGTGCCCACCACTACCACACCTGGCCAACCACTGGTGCCCACCACTACCACACCTGGCCAACCACTGGTGCCCACCACTACCACACCTGGCCAACCACTGGTGCCCACCACTACCACACCTGGCCAACCACTGGTGCCCACCACTACCACACCTGGCCAACCACTGGTGCCCACCACTACCACACCTGGCCAACCACTGGTGCCCACCACTACCACACCTGGCCAACCACTGGTGCCCACCACTACCACACCTGGCCAACCACTGGTGCCCACCAACATTGTACCACAATAAACATATAACACACACATATAATCTAACAATTAATATTAACAATGTTTTCAACAAATTGCATCGTTTACCGAGGCATTTGAGTAGTTAGTGTTGAGTATGCAAGACGTGTTGCAGAGGTCCTGGTGGTGCGTGTGTGTGCTAACTGGCTGCCTTGAGTGCCTGGTGGGGGCTGTGTACGTTGTTAACTATGCAACACTTACACCCAACATGTCCTTGATATTCAGAGGACACTGTGTGTTACTGGCCTCTAAATACCTGGCGGATCTTGACAGATGACAAGACTCTGCGCCAACATTATTTGCCGGTAGAAATAGGCAACTTGACCAAGCCAGTTCACCACATAACTAAGCCAGTTTCTACGTACAACTGACTTAATTCTCCAGACACCTGACTAAGCCGGTTACCCCCACACATGGCTTAATTAATTAAAGAATCCTGACCAATCTAGTGTACCCTCTCACCAGGCTAAGCCAGTCCCCTGTACACCAGACCAAGCCAGTTCCTTGTACACCAGACCAAGCCAGTTCCTTGTACACCAGACCAAGCCAGTCCCCTGTACACCTGACCAAGCCAGACCCCTGTACACCAGACCAAGCCAGTCCCCTGTACACCAGACCAAGCCAGTTCCCTGTACACCAGACCAAGCCAGTTCCGTGTACACCAGACCAAGCCAGTTCCCTGTACACCTGACCAAGCCAGTTCCCTGTACACCAGACCAAGCCAGTCCCCTGTACACCAGACCAAGCCAGTCCCCTGTACACCAGACCAAGCCAGTTCCCTGTACTCTAGACCAAGCCAGTTCCCTGTACACCAGACCAAGCCAGTTCCGTGTACACCAGACCAAGCCAGTTCCCTGTACACCAGACCAAGCCAGTTCCCTGTACACCAGACCAAGCCAGTCCCCTGTACACCAGACCAAGCCAGTCCCCTGTACACCAGACCAAGCCAGTTCCCTGTACACCAGACCAAGCCAGTCCCCTGTACACCAGACCAAGCCAGTTCCCTGTACACTAGACCAAGCCAGTCCCCTGTACACCAGACCAAGCCAGTTCCCTGTACACTAGACCAAGCCAGTCCCCTGTACACCAGACCAAGCCAGTCCCCTGTACACCAGACCAAGCCAGTTCCCTGTACACTAGACCAAGCCAGTCCCCTGTACACCAGACCAAGCCAGTTGCCTGTACACCAGACCAAGCCAGTCCCCTGTACACCAGACCAAGCCAGTTCCCTGTACACTAGACCAAGCCAGTTCCCTGTACACCAGACCAAGCCAGTTCCCTGTACACCAGACCAAGCCAGTTCCCTGTACACTAGACCAAGCCAGTCCCCTGTACACCAGAACAAGCCAGTTCCCTGTACACTAGACCAAGCCAGCCCTTATACACCAGACCAAGACAGTTCCTTGTACACCAGACCAAACCAGTTCCTTGTACACCAGCCCAAGCCAGTTCCTTGTACACCAGACCAAGCCAGTTCCTTGTACACCAGACCAAGCCAGTTCCCTGTACACCAGACCAAGCCAGTTCCTTGTACACCAGACCAAGCCAGTTCCTTGTACACCAGACCAAGCCAGCCCCTATACACCAGACCAAGCCAGTTCCCTGTACAACAGACCAAGCCAGCCCCTATACACCAGACCAAGCCAGTTCCTTGTACACCAGACCAAGCCAGTCCCCTGTACACCAGACCAAGCCAGTTCCATGTACACCAGACCAAGCCAGTTCCATGTACACCAGACCAAGCCAGTTCCATGTACACCAGACCAAGCCAGTCCCCTGTACACCAGACCAAGCCAGTCCCCTGTACACCAGACCAAGCCAGTTCCATGTACACCAGACCAAGCCAGTTCCATGTACACCAGACCAAGCCAGTTCCATGTACACCAGACCAAGCCAGTTCCATGTACACCAGACCAAGCCAGTCCCCTGTACACCAGACCAAGCCAGTCCCCTGTACACCAGACCAAGCCAGTTCCATGTACACCAGACCAAGCCAGTTCCATGTACACCAGACCAAGCCAGAATCCCTCACACCTGACCAAGCCAGATCACCACACGACTGTACTCACCTCTACAGAGTACAGTTGGGTGTCATGCCCACCTAGTGGGGGCAGAGCACACCGTGCCCCACTAACAGTGCCCCCGAGACCGTGTACCTGTGCCCGGAGAGGACACAGCAGCTGCCTCATCATCTGCGCCACACATCACAACAGTCACCCCAACACTGCTGACCATATAGCGCCGCGCTCCGTCCACACCAACCAGCGGCGAGTTAACACCTTCAATTTGGCGGAATTTGGTGCATTTGGCGGAATTCGGCACCTGGCTTAGTGACTCACGAAGCAGCTACGCAAGCACTTACGAAATCTGTACATCTTTCCTCAATCTTTGGCGGTTTTGTTTACAATCATTAAACAGTTAATGAGCCCCGAAGCACCAGGAGGCTGTTTATAACAATAACAACAGTTGATTGGCAAGTTTTCATGCTTGTAAACTGTTTAATAAATGTAACCAAAAGCCGTCAAGGATTGAGGAAAGATGTACAGGTTTCGTAAGTGCTTGCGTAACTGCTTCGTGAATCTGGCCCCTGACTGCGACCACCCACATGTGGATAACAGCTTAGTGGTGGATGAGGCCGTGGATTACCCCCCCCCCCCAGGCGCCGACTTAGCGCTCCAGGGAGAGTTTAGAGCGGCACATTTTGCAACAGTTAAGTGCTGGTGTTGACTTAGTGACCGGGTAGAGCCCACAGGGGGTCCGGGCACGCCACACCTGCTACACCATCACCTGGCCACGCCACACCTGCTACACCATCACCTGGCCACGCCATACCTGCTATACCATTACCTGGGCCACGCCACACCTGCTACACCATCACCTGGCCACGCCACACCTGCTACACCATCACCTGGCCACGCCACACCTGCTATACCATTACCTGGGCACGCCACACCTGCTACACCATCACCTGGCCACGACACACCTGCTACACCATCACCTAGCCACGCCACACCTGCTACATCATCACCTGGCCAAGCCACACCTGCTACACCATCACCTGGCCACGCTACACCTGCTACACCATCAGCTGGCCACGCCACACCTGCTACACCATCACCTGGCCACGCCACACCTGCTACACCATCACCTGGCCACGCCACACCTGCTACACCATCACCTGGCCACGCCACACCTGCTACACCATCACCTGGCCACGACACACCTGCTACACCATCACCTGGCCACGACACACCTGCTACACCATCACCTGGCCACGCCACACCTGCTACACCATCACCTGGCCACGCCACACCTGCTACACCATCACCTGGCCACGACACACCTGCTACACCATCACCTGGTCATGCCACACCTGCTACACCATCACCTGGCCACGACACACCTGCTACACCATCACCTGGCCACGCCACACCTGCTACCCCATCACCTGGCCACGACACACCTGCTACACCATCACCTGGTCATGCCACACCTGGCCACGCCACACCTGCTACACCATCACCTGGCCACGACACACCTGCTACACCATCACCTGGTCATGCCCCACACCTGGCCACGCCACACCTGCTACACCATCATCTGGCCACGCCACACCTGCTACACCATCACCTGGCCACGACACACCTGCTACACCATCACCTGGCCACGCCACACCTGCTACACAATCACCTGGCCACGACACACCTGCTACCTCACCAGTCAGTGAGTGTGGCGCCTCACCAGTCAGTGTGAGTGGCGCCTCACCAGTCAGTGTGAGTGGCGCCTCACCAGTCAGTGTGAGTGGCGCCTCACCAGTCAGTGAGTGTGTCGCCTCACCAGTCAGTGTGAGTGGCGCCTCACCAGTCAGTGAGAGTGGCGCCTCACCAGTCAGTGAGAGTGGCGCCTCACCAGTCAGTGAGAGTGACGCCTCACCAGTCAGTGAGAGTGGCGCCTCACCAGTCAGTGAGAGTGGCGCCTCACCAGTCAGTGAGAGTGGCGCCTCACCAGTCAGTGAGAGTGGCGCCTCACCAGTCAGTGTGAGTGGCGCCTCACCAGTCAGTGAGAGTGGCGCCTCACCAGTCAGTGTGAGTGGCGCCTCACCAGTCAGTGTGAGTGGCGCCTCACCAGTCAGTGAGAGTGGCGCCTCACCAGTCAGTGAGAGTGGCGCCTCACCAGTCAGTGAGAGTGGCGCCTCACCAGTCAGTGAGAGTGGCACCTCACCAGTCAGTGAGAGTGGCGCCTCACCAGTCAGTAAGAGTGGCGCCTCACCAGTCAGTGAGAGTGGCGCCTCACCAGTCAGTGAGAGTGACGCCTCACCAGTCAGTGAGAGTGGCGCCTCACCAGTCAGTGAGAGTGGCGCCTCACCAGTCAGTGAGAGTGACGCCTCACCAGTCAGTGTGAGTGGCGCCTCACCAGTCAGTAAGAGTGGCGCCTCACCAGTCAGTGAGAGTGGCACCTCACCAGTCAGTGAGAGTGGCGCCTCACCAGTCAGTGTGAGTGGCGCCTCACCAGTCAGTAAGAGTGGCGCCTCACCAGTCAGTGAGAGTGGCACCTCACCAGTCAGTGAGAGTAGCGCCTCACCAGTCAGTGAGAGTGGCGCCTCACCAGTCAGTGAGAGTGGCGCCTCACCAGTCAGTGAGAGTGACGCCTCACCAGTCAGTGAGAGTGGCGCCTCACCAGTCAGTGAGAGTGACGCCTCACCAGTCAGTGAGAGTGACGCCTCACCAGTCAGTGTGAGTGACGCCTCACCAGTCAGTGTGAGTGACGCCTCACCAGTCAGTGAGAGTGACGCCTCACCAGTCAGTGTGAGTGGTGCCTCACCAGTCAGTGTGAGTGGCGCCTCACCAGTCAGTGTGGCGCCTCACCAGTCAGTGAGAGTGGCGCCTCACCAGTCAGTGAGAGTGGCGCCTCACCAGTCAGTGAGAGTGGCGCCTCACCAGTCAGTGAGAGTGGCGCCTCACCAGACAGTGAGAGTGGCGCCTCACCAATCAGTGAGAGTGGCGCCTCACCAGTCAGTGAGAGTGGCGCCTCACCAGTCAGTGAGAGTGGCGCCTCACCAGTCAGTGAGAGTGGCGCCTCACCAGTCAGTGAGAGTGGCGCCTCACCAGTCAGTGAGAGTGGCGCCTCACGAGTCAGTGAGATTGGCGCCTCACCAGTCAGTGAGAGTGGCGCCTCACCAGTCAGTGAGAGTGGCGCCTCACCAGTCAGTGAGAGTGGCGCCTCACCAGTCAGTGAGAGTGGCGCCTCACCAGTCAGTGAGAGTGGCGCCTCACCAGTCAGTGAGAGTGGCGCCTCACCAGTCAGTGTGAGTGGCGCCTCACCAGTCAGTGAGAGTGGCGCCTCACCAGTCAGTATGAGTGGCGCCTCACCAGTCAGTGTGAGTGGCGCCTCACCAGTCAGTGAGAGTGGCGCCTCACCAGTCAGTGAGAGTGGCGCCTCACCAGTCAGTGTGAGTGGCGCCTCACCAGTGTGAGTGGCGCCTCACCAGTCAGTGTGAGTGGCGCCTCACCAGTCAGTGTGAGTGGCGCCTCACCAGTCAGTGTGAGTGGCGCCTCACCAGTCAGTGAGAGTGGCACCTCACCAGTCAGTGAGAGTAGCGCCTCACCAGTCAGTGAGAGTGGCGCCTCACCAGTCAGTGAGAGTGGCGCCTCACCAGTCAGTGAGAGTGGCACCTCACCAGTCAGTGAGAGTAGCGCCTCACCAGTCAGTGAGAGTGGCGCCTCACCAGTCAGTGAGAGTGGCGCCTCACCAGTCAGTGAGAGTGACGCCTCACCAGTCAGTGAGAGTGGCGCCTCACCAGTCAGTGAGAGTGACGCCTCACCAGTCAGTGAGAGTGACGCCTCACCAGTCAGTGTGAGTGACGCCTCACCAGTCAGTGTGAGTGACGCCTCACCAGTCAGTGAGAGTGACGCCTCACCAGTCAGTGTGAGTGGTGCCTCACCAGTCAGTGTGAGTGGCGCCTCACCAGTCAGTGTGGCGCCTCACCAGTCAGTGAGAGTGGCGCCTCACCAGTCAGTGAGAGTGGCGCCTCACCAGTCAGTGAGAGTGGCGCCTCACCAGTCAGTGAGAGTGGCGCCTCACCAGACAGTGAGAGTGGCGCCTCACCAATCAGTGAGAGTGGCGCCTCACCAGTCAGTGAGAGTGGCGCCTCACCAGTCAGTGAGAGTGGCGCCTCACCAGTCAGTGAGAGTGGCGCCTCACCAGTCAGTGAGAGTGGCGCCTCACCAGTCAGTGAGAGTGGCGCCTCACCAGTCAGTGAGAGTGGCGCCTCACCAGTCAGTGAGAGTGGCGCCTCACCAGTCAGTGAGAGTGGCGCCTCACCAGTCAGTGAGAGTGGCGCCTCACCAGTCAGTGAGAGTGGCGCCTCACCAGTCAGTGTGAGTGGCGCCTCACCAGTCAGTGAGAGTGGCGCCTCACCAGTCAGTGTGAGTGGCGCCTCACCAGTCAGTGTGAGTGGCGCCTCACCAGTCAGTGAGAGTGGCGCCTCACCAGTCAGTGAGAGTGGCGCCTCACCAGTCAGTGTGAGTGGCGCCTCACCAGTCAGTGTGAGTGGCGCCTCACCAGTCAGTGTGAGTGGCGCCTCACCAGTCAGTGTGAGTGGCGCCTCACCAGTCAGTGTGAGTGGCGCCTCACCAGTCAGTGTGAGTGGCGCCTCACCAGTCAGTGAGAGTGGCGCCTCACCAGTCAGTGAGAGTGGCGCCTCACCAGTCAGTGTGAGTGGCGCCTCACCAGTCAGTGTGAGTGGCGCCTCACCAGTCAGTGTGAGTGGCGCCTCACCAGTCAGTGAGAGTGGCGCCTCACCAGTCAGTGAGAGTGGCGCCTCACCAGTCAGTGTGAGTGGCGCCTCACCAGTCAGTGTGAGTGGCGCCTCACCAGTCAGTGTAGTGGCGCCTCACCAGTCAGTGAGGTGCGCCTCACCAGTCAGTGTGAGTGCGCCTCACCAGTCAGTGAGAGTGACGCCTCACCATCAGTGTGAGTGGCGCCTCACCAGTCAGTGAGATAGCGCCTCACCAGTCAGTGAGAGTGGCGCCTCACCAGTGGGGCGCCGCCTCACCAGTCAGTGAGAGTGGCGCCTCACCATTCAGTGAGAGTGGCGCCTCACCAGTCAGTGGAGTGGCCCTCACCAGTCATGAGAGTAGCGCCTCACCAGTCAGTGAGAGTGGCGCCTCACCAGTCAGTGAGAGTGGCGCCTCACCAGTCAGTGTAGCGCCTCACCAGTCAGTGTGAGTGGCGCCTCACCAGTCAGTGTGGCGCCTCACCAGTCAGTGAGAGTGGCGCCTCACCAGTCAGTGAGAGTGGCGCCTCACCAGTCAGTGAAGTGGCGCCTCACCAGTCAGTGAGAGTGGCGCCTCACCAGTCAGTGAGAGTGGCGCCTCACCAGTCAGTGAGGTGGCGCCTCACCAGTCTTGAGAGTGGCGCCTCACCAGTCAGTGAGAGTGGCGCCTCACCAGTCAGTGAGAGTGGCGCCTCACCAGTCAGTGAGAGTGGCGCCTCACCAGTCAGTGAGAGTGGCGTCACCAGTCAGTGAGAGTGACGCCTCACCAGTCAGTGTGAGTGGCGCCTCACCAGTCAGTGAGAGTGGCGCCTCACCAGTCAGTGAGAGTGGCGCCTCACCAGTCAGTGATGAGTGGCGCCTCACCATTCAGTGTGAGTGGCGCCTCACCAGTCAGTGAGAGTGGCGCCTCACCAGTCGTGGAGTGGCGCCTCACCAGTCAGTGAGAGTGGCGCCTCACCAGTCAGTGAGTGGCGCCTCACCTCATGGTGGGTGGCGCCTCACCAGTCAGTGAGAGTGACGCCTCACCATTCGTGAGAGTGACGCCTCACCCCCATTGAGAGTGGCGCCTCACCAGTCAGTGAGAGTGGCGCCTCACCAGTCAGTGAGAGTGGCGCCTCACCAGCTGGTGAGTGGCGCCTCACCAGTCTGGTAACATAGGTTGCAAGTTAATAGGATAACCTGCAAAAGGCCTTCTGCAATTTCATTTGCAATGTTCAATCTGCAGTCTTAGATAGGAAATGATCTTTAGAAAATGGGAAACAGTATGGAAATATATCATTAAGGGAAACGGCCCTAATTTGGGAAGGTGAATGTGCTGGTCGCTGGGGCAATGAAATGGACCAGACGTAAGGCGCCTTTTAATCCCTCTTGACGTAAAAATGGGAAAAAATATACCATATCAGAAACTTATCATCCACTACGGGCTCACCATAGCCGGTGCTACTTGGAACTTCTTGTTCCAGGTAGCGAATCTTTAACAACAACAGAAAACGGTCTTATACAAGGAAGATAATGACTGGATGACGTCATTGACCATTAACAATGTCTGTACAGGGTCACTCAGGTGACGAAATTTTGGGATGACGGGAAGCGGTCCGTTCAATCCCCGACCGTCCAAGTGGTTGGGCACCATTCCTTCCCTCCGTCCCATCCCAAATCCTTATCCTGATCCCTTCCAAGTGCTAATATTCGTAATGGCTTGGCGCTTTCTCCTGATAATTAACCCTGGGCTACGGCAGGTTGTTAGGAAAAAAAATTCAAAATCTTCCATGTTTCAGTGACCGTCCTTGGGGGGGGGGGAAGAAAACCGGACGGTCATTGAAGCCGTCTCCACACGATTTTCACTAGTGTACTAATTGAAAATCAATAGCGGATTTTTCATCTTATTTTCATATCGATCTTTGAAGAAAGATTGACAAAGCTTATGTTACATTCTCAAGAAAGGCGAAGAATTATAAGGGTGATATGATAGAGGTGTGTAAGTGGATGAATGGGCATAACAAAGGGGGATATAATAGGGTATTAAAAGTATCAACACAAGACAGAACCTGAAACAATGGGTATATATTGTGATAATTTTAGATTTAGGATAGACCTGGGTAAATACTGGTTCGGTAACAGGCTGAACTCATTTCTGATGTTCAATATGCAATCTTAGCTAGAAATTATCTTAGAAACACGTCATTAAGGAAAACGGGCTTAATGTGGCAGCCTGTCCTCCAAAAGGGGGTGGTAAATGTAAGAAGACAAATAAGTGCAATTATGTACTATTCACAGCAGTTAGGAATTGTACTTATTTTCACTTAGTATTAAATCGTAGTCAAAATATTGTGAATATTTGAGTTTACCTAAAAAACTGAATAGAAACCACAACCTCACCTAACCGTCTTAGTTTTTTGAAGATAATAATTTTATTGCTTCTTAATTACAATTAGTACTTAACCTATAGCTATATGATATTACAGTTTTATAAAACTAATAAAACAAAACTAAAATATATAAATAAATTGTAAACAAACTCAGGATATTATAAAATTTTGTATAAATCTATATTGTTTAATAACCTGAAAAAGAAATTCCTGATATTTAAAACTTGTGTATTGCAAATTGAAAACTTCATCCTAAAATTCTGAGTGTCTAACAAAAAAAACGAGGAGAATTAAATCGGGGGGAGGAGTTGGGTAAATGTAACAGCCCCATAAGTGTAATTATGCACTGTTTATGACAGTAAATAAAATGTACTTATTACACTTCGTATTAAATCGTACTGTCAATTCGGAGGATGGGTTGCATGTGGGAAGATTAATGCACCTGTGCGGGTTGCTGGGGCAATGGTAAACACCCCAGACGGAAGGCGGCCTTTTAATCCCCTTTAATTAATGCACAACTATATTCTACCCACTTCAAGATCCGAACCATATAGAAGCATCAAGAGGAAGTATGGGCCAAATAGGCCCTCTGCATTACTTCCATTCTTATGCTCTCATATCCAATAATCCCATTGTTCCGTGTTCTGTCTTGTTTTTGTCACAAGTTTGTTCACCTCATCCAAAACTGTTGTGACAATATCACCTCACCCAAATGCGAGTATAGTATGATGGATTTGCGTGTTTACAGGTTATATTTAACAACATATGTTTTACAAAAAAGACTGCTACCAAAAAAAAA
>WNGS01010789.1:35487-57470 GCA_020271785.1 Procambarus virginalis
TGCCGCTCCCCACTACCACACCTGGCCAGACACTGGTGCCCACCACTACCACACCTGGCCAACCACTGGTGCCCACACACTACCACACCTGGCCAGACACTGGTGCCACCACTACCACACCTGGCCAGACACTGGTGCCCACCACTACCACACCTGGCCAGACACTGGTGCCCACCACTACCACACCTGGCCAGACACTGGTGCCCACCACTACCACACCTGGCCAGACAATGGTGCCCACCACTACCACATCTGGCCAGACACTGGTGCCACACTACACACCTGGCCAGACACTGGTGCCCACCACTACCACACCTGGCCAGACACTGGTGCCCACCACTACCACACCTGGCCAGACACTGGTGCCCACCACTACCACACCTGGCCAGACACTGGTGCCCACACACTACCACACTGGCCAACCACTGGTCCCACCACTACCACATCTGGCCAGACACTGGTGCCCACCACTACCACACCTGGCCAGACACTGGTGCCCACCACTACCACATCTGCCAGACACTGGTGCCCACCACTACCACACCTGGCCAGACACTGGTGCCCACCACTACCACACCTGGCCAGACACTGGTGCCCACCACATACCACACCTGGCCAACCACTGGTGCCCACCACTACCACACCTGGCCAACCACTGGTGCCACCACTACCACACCTGGCCAACCACTGGTGCCCACCACTACCACACCTGGCCAAACCACTGGTGCCCACCACACCACACCTGGCCAACCACTGGTGCCCACCACTACCACACCTGGCCAACCACTGGTGCCCACCACTACCACACCTGGCCAACCACTGGTGCCCACCACCACCACACCTGGCCAACCACTGGTGCCCACCACTACCACACCTGGCCAACCACTGGTGCCCACCACTACCACACCTGGCCAACCACTGGTGCCCACCACCACCACACCTGGCCAACCACTGGTGCCCACCACTACCACACCTGGCCAACCACTGGTGCCCACCACTACCACACCTGGCCAACCACTGGTGCCCACCACCACCACACCTGGCCAACCACTGGTGCCCACCACCACCACACCTGGCCAACCACTGGTGCCCACCACTACCACACCTGGCCAACCACTGGTGCCCACCACCACCACCCTGGCCAACCACTGGTGCCCACCACTACCACACCTGGCCAACCACTGGTGCCCACCACTACCACACCTGGCCAACCACTGGTGCCCACCACTACCACACCTGGCCAACCACTGGTGCCCACCACTACCACACCTGGCCAACCACTGGTGCCCACCACTACCACACCTGGCCAACCACTGGTGCCCACCACTACCACACCTGGCCAGACACTGGTGCCCACCACTACCACACCTGGCCAACCCACTGGTGCCCACCACTACCACACCTGGCCAACCACTGGTGCCCACCACTACCACACCTGGCCAACCACTGGTGCCCACCACTACCACACCTGGCCAACCACTGGTGCCCACCAACATTGTACCACAATAAACATATAACACACACATATAATCTAACAATTAATATTAACAATGTTTTCAACAAATTGCATCGTTTACCGAGGCATTTGAGTAGTTAGTGTTGAGTATGCAAGACGTGTTGCAGAGGTCCTGGTGGTGCGTGTGTGTGCTAACTGGCTGCCTTGAGTGCCTGGTGGGGGCTGTGTACGTTGTTAACTATGCAACACTTACACCCAACATGTCCTTGATATTCAGAGGACACTGTGTGTTACTGGCCTCTAAATACCTGGCGGATCTTGACAGATGACAAGACTCTGCGCCAACATTATTTGCTGGTAGAAATAGGCAACTTGACCAAGCCAGTTCACCACATAACTAAGCCACTTTCTACGTACAACTGACTTAATTCTCCAGACACCTGACTAAGCCGGTTACCCCCACACATGGCTTAATTAATTAAAGAATCCTGACCAATCTAATGTACCCTCTCACCAGGCTAAGCCAGTCCCCTGTACACCAGACCAAGCCAGACCCCTGTACACCAGACCAAGCCAGTTCCCTGTACACCAGACCAAGCCAGTTCCCTGTACACCAGACCAAGCCAGTTCCCAGTACACCAGACCAAGCCAGTTCCCTGTACACCAGACCAAGCCAGCCCCCTGTACACCAGACCAAGCCAGTCCCCTGTACACCAGACCAAGTCAGTCCCCTGTACACCAGACCAAGCCAGTCCCCTGTACACCAGACCAAGCCAGTCCCCCTGTACACCAGACCAAGCCAGTCCCCCGTACACCAGACCAAGCCAGTCCCCCGTACACCAGACCAAGCCAGTCCCCCTGTACACCAGACCAAGCCAGTCCCCCTGTACACCAGACCAAGCCAGTCCCCCGTACACCAGACCAAGCCAGTCCCCTGTACACCAGACCAAGCCAGTCCCCCTGTACACCAGACCAAGCCAGTCCCCTGTACACCAGACCAAGCCAGTCCCCTGTACACCAGACCAAGCCACTGGGGGGACTTTAAAAGTGCATTTAGCGGAATTCGGCACCTGGCTTAGTGACTCACGAAGCAGTTACGAAAGCACTTACGAAATCTGTACATCTTTCCTCAATCTTTAGCGGCTTTGTTTACAATTATTAATCAGTTAATGAGCTCCGAAGCACCAGGAGGCTGTTTATAACAATAACAACAGTTGATAGGCAAAGTTTCATGCTTGTAAACTGTTTAATAAATGTAACCAAAAGCCGTCAAGGATTGAGGAAAGATGTACAGGTTTCGTAATTGCTTGCGTAACTGCTTCGTGAATCTGGCCCCTGACTGCGACCACCCACATGTGGATAACAGCTTAGTGGTGGATGAGGCCGTGGATTACCCCCCCCCCCCCCCCCCCAGGCGCCGACTTAGCGCTCCAGGGAGAGTTTAGAGCGGCACATTTTGCAACAGTTAAGTGCTGGTGTTGACTTAGTGACCGGGTAGAGCACACAGGGGGTCCGGGGCACGCCACACCTGCTACACCATCACCTGGCCACGCCACACCTGCTACACCATCACCTGGCCACGCCACACCTGCTACACCATCACCTGGCCACGCCACACCTGCTACACCATCACCTGGCCACGCCACACCTGCTACACCATCACCTGGCCACGCCACACCTGTTACACCATCACCTGGCCACGCCACACCATCACCTGGCCACGCCACATCATCACCTGGCCACGCCACACCTGCTACACCATCACCTGGCCACGCCACACCTGCTACACCATCACCTGGCCACGCCACATCATCACCTGGCCACGCCACACCTGCTACACCATCACCTGGCCACGCCACACCTGCTACACCATCACCTGGCCACGCAACACCTGCTACACCATCACCTGGCCACGCCACACCTGCTACACCATCACCTGGCCACGCAACACCTGCTACACCATCACCTGGCCACGCCATACCTGCTATACCATTACCTGGGCCACGCCACACCTGCTACACCATCTCCTGGCGACGCTCTACCTGCTACACCATCACCTAGCCACGCCACACCTGCTACATCATCACCTGGCCAAGCCACACCTGCTACACCATCACCTGGCCACGCCACACTTGCTACACCATCACCTGGCCACACCTGCTACACCATCACCTGGCCACGCCACACCTGCTACACCATCACCTGGCCACAACACACCTGCTACACCATCACCTGGCCACGCAACACCTGCTACACCATCACCTGGCCACGCCACACCTGCTATACCATTACCTGGGCCACGCCACACCTGCTACACCATCACCTGGCGACGCTCCACCTGCTACACCATCACCTAGCCACGCCAGACCTGCTACATCATCACCTGGCCAAGCCACACCTGCTACACCATCACCTGGCCACGCCACACCTGCTACACCATCACATGGCCACACCTGTTACACCATCACCTGGTCACGCCACACCTG
The DNA here is from genome assembly GCA_020271785.1 of Procambarus virginalis. Lineage (NCBI taxonomy): Eukaryota > Metazoa > Arthropoda > Malacostraca > Decapoda > Cambaridae > Procambarus > Procambarus virginalis. Next base: position 39,430 of record WNGS01010789.1, read on the forward strand.
CTACACCATCACCTGGCCACACCTGCTACACCATCTCCTGGCGACGCTCTACCTGCTACACCATCACCTAGCCACGCCACACCTGCTACACCATCACCTGGCCACGCGACACCTGCTACACCATCACCTGGCCTCGCCACACCTGCTACACCATCACCTGGCCACGCCACACCTGCTACACCATCTCCTGGCCACGCAACACCTGCTACACTATCACGTGGCCACGACACACCTGCTACACCATCACCTGGTCATGCCACACCTGCTACACCATCACCTGGCCACGCCACACCTGCTACACCATCACCTGGCCACGCCACACAAACACCTGGCCACGCCACACAAACACCTGGCCACGCCACACAAACACCTGGCCACGCCACACCTGCTACACCATCACCTGGCCACGCCACACCTGCTACACCATCACCTGGCAACGCCACACCTGCTACACCATCACCTGGCCACGCCACACCTGCTACACCATCACCTGGCCACGCCACACCTGCTACACCATCACCTGGCCACGACACACCTGCTACACCATCACCTGGTCATGCCACACCTGGCCACGCCACACCTGCTACACCATCACCTGGCCACGCCACACCTGCTACACCATCACCTGGCCACGACACACCTGCTACACCATCACCTGGCCACGCCACACCTGCTACACAATCACCTGGCCACGACACACCTGCTACCTCACCAGTCAGTGAGTGTGGCGCCTCACCAGTCAGTGAGAGTGGCGCCTCACCAGTCAGTGTGAGTGGCGCCTCACCAGTCAGTGTGAGTGGCGCCTCACCAGTCAGTGTGAGTGGCGCCTCACCAGTCAGTGAGTGTGGCGCCTCACCAGTCAGTGAGAGTGGCGCCTCACCAGTCAGTGTGAGTGGCGCCTCACCAGTCAGTGTGAGTGGCGCCTCACCAGTCAGTGTGAGTGGCGCCTCACCAGTCAGTGAGAGTGGCGCCTCACCAGTCAGTGTGAGTGGCGCCTCACCAGTCAGTGAGAGTGGCGCCTCACCAGTCAGTGTGAGTGGCGCCTCACCAGTCAGTGAGAGTGGCGCCTCACCAGTCAGTGAGAGTGGCGCCTCACCAGTCTGTGTGAATGGCGCCTCACCAGTCAGTGAGAGTGGCGCCTCACCAGTCAGTGAGAGTGGCGCCTCACCAGTCAGTGAGAGTGACGCCTCACCACTCAGTGAGAGTAGCGCCTCACCAGTCAGTGAGAGTGACGCCTCACCAGTCAGTGAGAGTGACGCCTCACCACTCAGTGAGAGTAGCGCCTCACCAGTCAGTGAGAGTGACGCCTCACCAGTCAGTGTGAGTGGCGCCTCACCAGTCAGTGTGAGTGGCGCCTCACCAGTCAGTGTGAGTGGCGCCTCACCAGTCAGTGAGAGTGGCGCCTCACCAGTCAGTGAGAGTGGCGCCTCACCAGTCAGTGTGAGTGGCGCCTCACCAGTCAGTGAGAGTGGCGCCTCACCAGTCAGTGTGGGTGGCGCCTCACCAGTCAGTGAGAGTGACGCCTCACCAGTCAGTGAGAGTGACGCCTCACCAGTCAGTGAGAGTGGCGCCTCACCAGTCAGTGAGAGTGGCGCCTCACCAGTCAGTGAGAGTGGCGCCTCACCAGTCAGTGAGAGTGGCGCCTCACCAGTCTGGTTAACATAGATTGCAAGTTAATAGGATAACCTGCAAAAGGCCTTCTGCAATTTCATTTGCAATGTTCAATCTGCAGTCTTAGATAGGAAATGATCTTTAGAAAATGGGAAACAGTATGGAAATATATCATTAAGGAAAACGCCCTAATTTGGGAAGGTGAATGTGCTGGTCGCTGGGGCAATGGAAATGGACCAGACGTAAGGCAGCCTTTTAATCCCTCTTGACGTAAAAATGGGAAAAAATATACCATATCAGAAAACTTATCATCCACTACGGGCTCACCATAGCCGGTGCTACTTGGAACTTCTTGTTCCAGGTAGCGAATCTTTAACAACAATAGAAAACGGTCTTATACAAGGAAGATAATGACTGGATGACGTCATTGACCATTAACAATGTCTGTACAGGGTCACTCAGGTGACGAAATTTGGGGATGACGGGAAGCGGTCCGTTCAATCCCCGACCGTCCAAGTGGTTGGGCACCATTCCTTCCCTCCGTCCCATCCCAAATCCTTATCCTGATCCCTTCCAAGTGCAATATAGACATAATGGCTTGGCGCTTTCTCCTGATAATTAACCCTGGGCTACGGCCGGATGTTAGGAAAAAAAATCAAAACCCTCCATGTTTCAGTGACCGTCCTTGTGGGGGGGGGAAGAAAACCGGATGGTCATTGAAGCCATTTCCACACGATTTTCATTAGTGTATTAAATGAAAATCAATAGTGGATTTTTCATCTTATTTTCATATCGATCTTTGAAGAAAGATTGACAAAGCTTATGTTACAATCTCTAGAAAGGCGAAGAATTATAAGGGTGATATGATAGAGGTGTGTAAGTGGATGAATGGGCATAACAAAGGGGGATATAATAGGGTATTAAAAGTATCAACACAAGACAGAACCTGAAACAATGGGTATATATTGGATAAGTTTAGATTTAGGATAGACCTGGGTAAATACTGGTTCGGTAACAGGGCTGAACTCATTTCTGATGTTCAATATGCAATCTTAGCTAGAAAATTATCTTAGAAACACGTCATTAAGGAAAACGGGCTTAATGTGGCAGCCCGTCCTCCAAAAATGGGGTGGTAAATGTAAGAAGACAAATAAGTGCAATTATGTACTATTCACAGCAGTTAGGAATTGTACTTATTTTCACTTAGTATTAAATCGTAGTCAAATATATTGTGAATATTTGAGTTTACCTAAAAAACTGAATAGAAAACCACACCCTCACCTAACCGTCTTAGTTTTTGAAGATAATAATTTTATTGCTTCTTAATTACAATTAGTACTTAACCTATAGCTATATTGATATTACAGTTTTATAAAACTAATAAAACAAAACTAAAATATATAAATAAATTGTAAACAAACTCAGGATATTATAAAATTTTGTATAAAATCTATATTGTTTAATAAACCTGAAAAAGAAATTTCTGATATTTAAAACTTGTGTATAGCAAATTGAAAACTTCATCCTAAAATTCTGAGTGTCTTAACAAAAAAAAGAGGAGACTTAAATCGGGGGAGGGAGTTGGGTAAATGTAACAGCCCCATAAGTGTAATTATGCACTGTTTATGACAGTAATAAAATGTACTTATTACACTTCGTATTAAATCGTACTGTCAGTTCGGAGGATGGGTTGCAGGTGGGAAGATTAATGCACCTGTGCGGGTTGCTGGGGCAATGGTAAACACCCCAGACGGAAGGCGGCCTTTTAATCGCCTTTAATTAATGCACAACTATATTCTACCCACTTCAAGATTCCGAACCAATACAGAAGCATCAAGAGGAAGTATGGGCCAATAGGCCCTCTGCAGTTACTTCCATTCTTATGCTCTCATATCCATTAATACCCATTGTTCCGTGTTCTGTCTTGTGTTTGTCACAAGTTTGTTCACCTCATCCAAAACTGTTGTACAATATCACCTCACCCAAATGCGAGTATAAGTATGATGGATTTGCGTGTTTACAGGTTATATTTAACAACATATGTTTACAAAAAAGACTGCTACCAAAAAAAAATATATATATATATATATATATATATATATATATATATATATATATATAATATATATATATATATATATATATATATATATATATATATATATTATATATATATATATATATATGTCAGTAATGAAGAGGAGACTGTAAAGTGACAGTTAGTGTTTAGTTCGTCAGCCAAGGTTGACACGCCTTCACCACCACCTGAATAGTGCTTTACCAGAACTTTAGTACATTGTTAGTCTTTACCTTAATGTCCAGGTGCACGAGGTTGAGGTCGTGAACATATACGAGTCCCTCTAGGAGCTGTCGCGTGAAGCTGATGACGTCTCGTTCATATGGTACCATGTCTTCGTCCAGGAGAGTCTGAAGGTCCCCTCCTGCGGCGCTGTGGACCAGGAGAATAGTGTTAGTAAATAGTGATCCCTCCGTCCCCCCCTCCCCCGGGGCGCTGTGGACCAGGAGAATAGTGTTAGTACATAGTGAGGCCCGAGGCGCTGTGGACCGAGAGAATAGTGTTAGTACATAGTGATCCCCCCCCCCCAGGGCGCTGTGGACCAGGAGTAGTAGGCATCCTTCAGTCTCGGGAGACTATGGAGTTGCGCTCTGGTTGTCAATCCTGGTGCAGCGTCTGGTGTGACTGATGAGGCCAATCCCAGAGTGGCAGTCCATCCCACACCGAGCACAAACGAAGTCCGATTCTGGTCTGTCTTCCTGGCTACCGGCTTTCCCTCTCTATCTCTTTGCCTCCGATTTCTTGGCAAGTGATTCCTCGAACTTGGAGAGACCTTCCTGAACAGACTGCCCCCAGGCTGGACGGTCTGCGGCCAGTGATTCCCACGTAGCAAGATCAACGTCCACGGCTTTCAGGTCCCTCTCGCATACGTCTTTGTACCGTAGCTGGGGCTTGCCTGTTGGACGCTTTCCCTACATCAACTCTCCATACAGGAGATCCTTGGGGATCCTGCCGTCGCCAATTCGCACCACGTGCCCGAGCCAGGGCATTCGCCTCTGCTTTAGCATTGTGTATAGGCTGGTGATTCTAGCTCTCCCCAGGACGTTGTTGTTTGTCACCTTGTCCTGCCAGGTGATGTTTAAGATGTGCCGAAGGCAGTGCATGTGGCAGGCATTCTGCTGTCTTTCCTAATGGGCGCAGAGTGTCCAAGACTCACTGCCATAAAGAAGAGTGTTCAGGACACAGGCTCTGTAAACTAGGCTCTTTGTATACTTAGCTTACTGTTGGGCCACACTCTCTTTGTCAGTCTGGATATGGTAATAGATGCCTTACCGATGCGTTTGTTTAGCTCCGTATCAAGAGAGAGGGAGTCAGAGAGTGTGAAGCACAGGTACACGAAGTCATCAACGACTTCCAGTTTGTAATCGGATATGCCGATGTCAGATGGGGAGTCCACGCCTTGTCCCATGACCTGTGTTTTCTTCAGGCTGATGGAGAGTCCGAAAGCCTGACAGGCCTCGCTGAAGCAGGTCACGAGCCGTTGGAAGTCTTCGACTGAGTGGGCGGTGACTGTTGCGTCATCAGCAAAAAGAAAGTCGGGTAGACACCTCAGCTGAACCTTTGTCTTGGCTCTCAGTCTGGCGAGGTTGAAGAGCTTTCCATCCGAACTGGTCTGGAGGTAGATGCCTTCCATGGCAGATCCAAAGGCGTGCTGCAGCATAACTGGGAAGAAAATCCTGAATAGGGTTGGAGCCAGGTCGCAGCCCTGCTCTACTCCACTTCAGATGTTGAAAGCATCTGATGTTAAGCCGTCAAAGTCCACGGTACCCCTCATGTTCTCGTGGAAGGATCTGATGATGCTGAGGAGCCTGGGTGGGCATCTTAGGGGAGGATCTTGAATAGGGCATCCGTGCTGACGTGGTCGAAGGCCTTTGTCAAATCTATGAAGGCTATGAAGAGTGGCTGCTTCTGTTCCCTGCATTTCTCCTGCAGTTGTCTGAGGGAAAAGACCATATCGATGGTGGACCTGTTAGTTCGGAATCCGCACTGTGATTCCGGATAGACTCTCTCTCTGCAAGTAATTGGAGCCTCTTCAATGTGACTCGGGCAAACAGCTTTCCGACAATACTGAGGAGGGAGATGCCACAGTAATTGTTTCAGTCACCCCTGTCACCTTTATTCTTATACAGCATGACGATGTTGGCGTCCCTCATGTCATGTGGCACCTATTCTTCTCTCCAGCAGAGACAGAGGATTTCATGCAGCTCCATGAGCAGGCTACCTCTGCAGCACTTCAAGGTCTCAGCAGGAATGCCATCTTTTCCAGGAGCTTTGCCAGAAGCAAGGGAGTCTAGAGCCTCGCTGAGTTCTTCAAGGGTCGGTTCGCTCTCGTGCTCCATTAACACAGGCAGGCACGCAATGGCGCTCAGGGAGTCTTCGGTGACCACATTCTCCCTGGCGTATAGCTCAGAGTAGTGCTCGACCCAGCGCTTCAGCTGCAGTGTCTGGTCCTGAATCACCTCGCCTGTGGCAGATTTCTGGGGGGCGGTCTTCTGGATTGGCCCGAGGGCCTAATTGATGCTGTCATACTTTCCCTTTACATTGCCTGTATCTGGTGCAGTCTGTATCTGGGAGCAGAGCTGGAGCCAATAGTTGTTGGAACATCGCCTGGTGCTCTGCTGCACTTTGCAGTGGACGGCCTGAAGGATCTGTAAGTTGTGCTGACTTGGGCAGGCTTTGTAGGCTGCCAAGGTGTTTCTCTTCTCTTCAATGACAGATGTCATCTCTTCCGAGTGAGCCTCGAACCAGTCTGCCGACCTGCTGGTCTTCTTGTCAAAGGTGGACATGGCAACGTTGAACACAGCGTCTCTGAAGTGCTCCCATCTTTTATAGGCAGTGACTTTGGCTGGGCCAGGGAGGGCTTCCTCGAGCACAGGTGCAAATTCTGCCACCTTGCCCTGATTGCGGGTCTTGGTGGTGTCGATGCGAGGTCTGCCCTCCTTTTTCGAGTGGTGAATCTTCTTTGTTTACATCTTGACCCTACTACATACCAAGGAGTGGTCGGTGTCACAGACAGCACTCTGGTAGCTACACGTAATCTTGACGCTGGGTAGACTTGCACGCCTGGTAAGAATCAGGTCAAGCTGGTGCCAGTGCTTGGATCTGGGGTGTCTCCAGGATACTCGGTGTTAAGGCTTTGTGCCGAAGAACGTGTTGGTGACACAGAGACCATGAAGGCAGCAGAGTTCTAGCAGACGTTCCCCGTTCTCATTCATCCTCCCTATGCCGAATTGACCCAGACAAGTGGGCCAAATGTTGTGATCGACACCCACTCTGGCGTTGAAGTCGCCGAGGATGAACAGTGGCTCCTTTACAGGGATTTTCGCTATGACTCTGTTGAGGTCATCGTAGAACTTTTCCTTCGCCTCTACTTCAGAAGTCAAGGTTGGTGCATATATATGTTCATTGACTGATCCTGTTTGGGAGTGCAGTTGGAGAGACAGAATTCTTTCGGTTTCCTCCGTTGGTGGTATAATGTGTCCCAATAGTGCATTCCTGATGGCAAATTCCACACCGTTTTCTCTGGTCTCATCTGAAGGTTTCCCCTGCCAGAAGAAAGAGAAGGCCCTCTCGCTCACAGATCCTGATCCTAGAAGCCTGGTCTCTTGAAGAGCAACAACATCCATCTTCAGTTTGCTCAGCTCCATATCGATGACTGCTGTTTTTCGGGCGTCGTTGATTTCTTGCAGGTCGTCAAAGAAACCTGGTGTCAGTGTCCTGACGTTCCATGTGCCCAGCTTTAGGGCAGTTGATATCTTCTTTTTGGATTTTGTATTGCTTGGTGCAAAGTTGTTGGGCTGCTTGTAGGTTTTTACCCCTAATCCCCACGCACCCAGTGAGGTTAACGGACCGTGGCGAGGCAACACCTTATTGGCTGGGGTTTACCCAGCTTGAGGCGGGCGGTAGCTGCCCAGTGGGGCGCGATGGCCCCTCCCACCGTCGGAAGCAACTCCTGGCGTCACACTCTTCGCCAATCGAGCAGAAGATTTAAAACCGGTAGACTGTCGCTTCTCGTGTTGGTTCAACGCTGTGAGGCGAAGCTGGAGTGTCTTCTCCAGGGCGCAAAGCCTGGGAAGGTAGATATGGAGGAGAAACTGCTACCCATGCAGCAGATTCCTCCTCTCCACGTTGCTGAAATTCTCCAATGGAAAGGCAAATGCCAAAACACCTGGTTCCAGCACCATAGAGAACACTGGTCCAGGAGAACTGGCCTGGACCTGGACCAGGAGAACACTGTTACTAGCTACCAGCAGTGTGAGGACCACTGTGAGTGACACACCAGCAGCGTGACGACCACTAAGAGTGACACACCAGCAGTGTGAGGACCACTGTGAGTGACACACCAGCAGTGTGAGGACCACTGTGAGTGACACACCAGCAGTGTGAGGACCACTGTGAGTGACACACCAGCAGTGTGAGGACCACTAAGAGTGACACACCAGCAGTGTGAGGACCACTGTGAGTGACACACCAGCAGTGTGAGGACCACTGTGAGTGACACACCAGCAGCGTGAGGACCACTGAGAGTGACACACCAGCAGTGTGAGGACCACTAAGAGTGACACACCAGCAGCATGAGGACCACTGAGAGTGACACACCAGCAGGGTGAGGACCACTGAGAGTGACACACCAGCAGTGTGAGGACCACTGTGAGTGACACACCAGCAGTGTGACGACCACTAAGAGTGACACACCAGCAGTGTGAGGACCACTGTGAGTGACACACCAGCAGTGTGAGGACCACTGTGAGTGACACACCAGCAGTGTGACGACCACTAAGAGTGACACACCAGCAGTGTGAGGACCACTGTGAGTGACACACCAGCAGTGTGAGGACCACTGTGAGTGACACACCAGCAGTGTGAGGACCACTGTGAGTGACACACCAGCAGTGTGAGGACCACTGTGAGTGACACACCAGCAGTGTGAGGACCACTGTGAGTGACACACCAGCAGTGTGAGGACCACTGTGAGTGACACACCAGCAGTGTGAGGACCACTAAGAGTGACACACCAGCAGTGTGAGGACCACTGTGAGTGACACACCAGCAGTGTGAGGACCACTGTGAGTGACACACCAGCAGTGTGAGGACCACTGTGAGTGACACACCAGCAGTGTGACGACCACTAAGAGTGACACACCAGCAGTGTGAGGACCACTGTGAGTGACACACCAGCAGTGTGACGACCACTAAGAGTGACACACCAGCAGTGTGAGGACCACTGTGAGTGACACACCAGCAGGGTGAGGACCACTAAGAGTGACACACCAGCAGCGTGAGGACCACTAAGAGTGACACACCAGCAGTGTGAGGACCACTGTGAGTGACACACCAGCAGCGTGAGGACCACTGTGAGTGACACACCAGCAGTGTGACGACCACTAAGAGTGACACACCAGCAGTGTGAGGACCACTGTGAGTGACACACCAGCAGGGTGAGGACCACTAAGAGTGACACACCAGCAGCGTGAGGACCACTGTGAGTGACACACCAGCAGTGTGAGGACCACTGTGAGTGACACACCAGCAGTGTGAGGACCACTAAGAGTGACACACCAGCAGCGTGAGGACCACTGTGAGTGACACACCAGCAGTGTGAGGACCACTGTGAGTGACACACCAGCAGTGTGAGGACCACTAAGAGTGACACACCAGCAGTGTGAGGACCACTAAGAGTGACACACCAGCAGTGTGAAACACTGTGAGTGACACACCAGCAGTGTGAGGACCACTGTGAGTGACACACCAGGTGTGAGGACCACTAAGAGTGACACACCAGCAGTGTGAGGACCACTAAGAGTGACACCCAGCAGTGTGAGGACCACTGTGAGTGACACACCAGCAGTGTAAGGACCACTAAGAGTGACACACCAGCAGTGTGAGGACCACTGTGAGTGACACACCAGCAGTGTAAGGACCACTGTGAGTGACACACCAAGCGTGAGGACCACTGAGAGTGACACACCAGCAGTGTAATGACCACGTGAGTGACACACCAGCAGCGTGGGACCACTTAGAGTGACCAAGTCTGCTCATCATGGCCTGCCCTAAGTGGCAGGTGTGGGCACTCCTCATAATGTGTCATTACCTCAAGTGTAGCCTCAGGCATCGCCACTCAGCCTCACAGTCAGATGGATCACCACAGAAGCACTCGGTCCTCGCTTCAGAAAAACTTGACTTGATATGTACTCACAGAGAGAGTGGCAGCCTGTGGTCTTGTTGAGTGGACACACCTGTAAGGTGTCCCTCACCACAGGTGTACAAGCACAGGGTGCCTCAAACACAGGTGTACAAGCGCAGGTGTGCCTCAAACACAGGTGTACAAGCGCAGGCGTGCCTCAAACACAGGTGTACAAGCACAGGTGTGCCTCAAACACAGGTGTACAGGCGCAGGTGTGCCAAAAGCACAGGTGTACAAGCACAGGTGTACAAGCGCAGGTGTGCCAGAAACGTAGGCATGGTCTTGCAACTTATACACAGAACCAGAAGGTAAAATTCATCACAATAATTCTGTTGATATCTGAGTGCAGGTGGTGGCTGGTGGCTGACTCACACTGCATGTGGTGGCTGACCATCACACTGCAGGTGGTGGCTGACCCTCACACTGCAGGTGGTGGCTGACCCTCACACTGCAGGTGTGGCTGGTGGCTGACCCTCACACTGCATGTGGTGGCTGGTGGCTGACCCTCACACTGCAGGTGGTGGCTGGTGGCTGACCCTCACACTGTATGTGGTGGCTGTGGCTGACCCTCACACTGCAGGTGGTGGCTGACCCTCACACTGCAGGTGGTGGCTGGTGGCTGACCCTCACACTGTATGTGGTGGCTGGTGGCTGACCCTCACACTGTATGTGGTGGCTGGTGGCTGACCCTCACACTGCATGTGGTGGCTGACCCTCACACTGCAGGTGGTGGCTGACCCTCACACTGCAGGTGGTGGCTGACCCTCACACTGCAGGTGGTGGCTGGAGGCTGACCCTCACACTGTATGTGGTGGCTGGTGGTTGACCCTCACACTGCAGGTGGTGGCTGACCCTCACACTGCAGGTGGTGGCTGACCCTCACACTGCAGGTGGTGGCTGACCCTCACACTGCAGGTGGTGGCTGGAGGCTGACCCTCACACTGCAGGTGGTGGCTGGTGGCTGACCCCTCACACTGCAGGTGGTGGCTGACCCTCACACTGCAGGTGGTGGCTGACCCTCACACTGCAGGTGGTGGCTGGTGGCTGACCCTCACACTGCAGGTGGTGCTGGTGGCTGACCCTCACACTGCAGGTGGTGGCTGGTGGCTGACCCTCACACTGCAGGTGGTGGCTGGTGGCTGACCCTCACACTGCAGGTGGTGGCTGACCCTCACACTGCAGGTGGTGGCTGGTGGCTGACCCTCGCACTGCAGGTGGTGGCTGGTGGCTGACCCTCACACTGCAGGTGGTGGCTGGTGGCTGACCCTCACACTGCAGGTGGTGGCTGGTGGCTGACCCTCACACTGCAGGTGGTGGCTGGTGGCTGACCCTCACACTGCAGGTGGTGGCTGACCCTCACACTGCAGGTGGTGGCTGGGGCTGACCCTCACACTGCAGGTGGTGGCTGGTGGCTGACCCTCACACTGCAGGTGGTGGCTGGTGGCTGACCCTCACACTGCAGGTGGTGGCTGGTGGCTGACCCTCACACTGCAGGTGGTGGCTGGTGGCTGACCCTCACACTGCAGGTGGTGGCTGGTGGCTGACCCTCACACTGCAGGTGGTGGCTGGTGCTGACCCTCACACTGCAGGTGGTGGCTGGAGGCTGACCCTCACACTGCAGGTGGTGGCTGACCCTCACACTGCAGTGGTGGCTGGTGGCTGACCCTCACACTGCAGGTGGTGGCTGGAGGCTGACCCTCACACTGCAGGTCGTGTGAGGGGTCAGATCCTCACCTTTGAACCACATTCGTCGTAAATAGACGAGAATTGTGTTGGTGTTAAATTAAATTTTTACCATTATTTTACAGTGTGGGATATTTACAGAGAGAAAAAGCGAAAACTACATCTCTCCACTGTAATATTTGTTCGTAATGTTTATTATTTGGGCGTAAGTGTTTTATATATTGATATGCTTATGTTGTGTGACAGCAACATATGTTGTGTGACATGGTACGTCACACATGTGAGGGGTCAACATAACTGTCTCAGTGGTACACTTCATGGATAATTTATGCAGAAAGTGAGTTATGATCAAGTTTGTCTCAGCGGCTCCCCCTCCCACACACCTCTCAGCGCCCCGACCCCAGCACGACCCCGGCCCGACCCCAGGCCGACCCCAGCACGCCCCAGCACGACACAGGAAAGGGATTTGGGATGGGACGGGGGAAGGGAATGGCGCCGAACCACTTGGACGGTCGGGGATTGAACGCTGACTAAGTAGCAACGAAACATTATGAGAAAGACATCTGTCCAGACCTAAGGATCAACACAGACTGCGACACAGCCACCTGAGTCTGTGGGACCAGCTCCAAGGTCTTCCTCTAAGTCTGTGAGACCAGCTCCAAGGTCTTCCTCTAAGTCTGTGAGACCAGCTCCAAGGTCTTCCTCTAAGTCTGTGAGACCAGCTCCAAGGTCTTCCTCTAAGTCTGTGAGACCAGCTCCATGGTCTTCCTCTAAGTCTGTGAGACCAGCTCCAAGGTCTTCCTCTAAGTCTGTGGGACCAGCTCCAAGGTCTTCCTCTAAGTCTGTGAGACCAGCTCCAAGGTCTTCCTCTAAGTCTGTGAGACCAGCTCCAAGGTCTTCCTCTAAGTCTGTGAGACCAGCTCCAAGGTCTTCCTCTAAGTCTGTGGGACCAGCTCCAAGGTCTTCCTCTAAGTCTGTGAGACCAGCTCCAAGGTCTTCCTCTAAGTCTGTGGGACCAGCTCCAAGGTCTTCCTCTAAGTCTGTGGGACCAGCTCCAAGGTCTTCCTCTAAGTCTGTGGGACCAGCTCCAAGGTCTTCCTCTAAGTCTGTGGGACCAGCTCCAAGGTCTTCCTCTAAGTCTGTGGGACCAGCTCCAAGGTCTTCCTCTAAGTCTGTGAGACCAGCTAAAATGTCTTCCTCTAAGTCTGTGAGACCAGCTCCAAGGTCTTCCTCCAAGTCTGTGAGACCAGCTCCAAGGTCTTCCTCTAAGTCTGTGAGACCAGCTCCAAGGTCTTCCTCTAAGTCTGTGAGACCAGCTCCAAGGTCTTCCTCTAAGTCTGTGAGACCAGCTCCAAGGTCTTCCTCTAAGTCTGTGGGACCAGCTCCAAGGTCTTCCTCTAAGTCTGTGGGACCAGCTCCAAGGTCTTCCTCTAAGTCTGTGAGACCAGCTCCAAGGTCTTCCTCTAAGTCTGTGAGACCAGCTCCAAGGTCTTCCTCTAAGTCTGTGAGACCAGCTCCAAGGTCTTCCTCTAAGTCTGTGAGACCAGCTAAAAGGTCTTCCTCTAAGTCTGTGAGACCAGCTCCAAGGTCTTCCTCTAAGTCTGTGAGACCAGCTCCAAGGTCTTCCTCTAAGTCTGTGGGACCTGAGAAGAGCTCACAGGAGGCCCTAAAAGCGGCTGTTGAGTCCATGTGTTGTCCCAGTGATGTACAAATCACCATTGGGGCCAGATGGAGCCAGATAGCAGAAGAAGGAACGCTCCCCGCCAGGACATAAAGAGAGGGTCGAGAGGAACTACACACACACACGAGTCTCTCTAACAACCATTCCATTTCAAGTGCTAAGAGAGGGTAATATGACACTAATGACACACAGGTCGGGAGGGCAGTGTATCATCAGAGGCTCCTGTACAGCCTAATGGCCTCGGCTGGAGTAACTGGCGGCACACTAAATTAACCCAGACGTAGAACGATTACCCATTTTCTTCCTGTCTGGAAAGTTCCGCCCCCTCTAACGTATTATTAAGTATATCTGGTAGAAAGGTTCAGGCTTCACGCACAAGTGGAAGGACAGAGCAGGTGGAGTGACACTGGGGACTCGGCCTCAGCTAGACAGTGTCGGAGGCGAGACAGTGAGTGTCGGAGGCTAGACAGTGAGTGTCGGAGGCTAGACAGTGAGTGTCGGAGGCTAGACAGTGAGTGTCGGAGGCTAGACAGTGAGTGTCGGAGGCTAGACAGTGAGTGTCGGTGGCTAGACAGTGAGTGTCGGAGGCTAGACAGTGAGTGTCGGAGGCCAGACAGTGAGTATCGGAGGCTAGACAGTGAGTGTTGGAGACTAGACAGAGTGTCGGAGGCCAGACAGAGTGTCGGAGGCCAGAGTGTCGGTGGCTAGACAGTGAGTGTCGGAGGCTAGACAGTGAGTGTCGGAGGCCAGACAGAGTGTCGGAGGCTAGACAGTGAGTGTCGGTGGCTAGACAGTGAGTGTCGGAGGCTAGACAGTGAGTGTCGGAGGCCAGACAGTGAGTGTCGGTGGCTAGACAGTGAGTGTCGGTGGCTAGACAGTGAGTGTCGGAGGCCAGACAGTGAGTGTCGGAGGCCAGACAGTGAGTGTCGGAGGCTAGACAGTGAGTGTCGGAGGCCAGACAGTGAGTGTCGGAGACTAGAAAGAGTGTCGGAGACTAGACAGTGAGTGTCGGAGGCCAGACAGAGTGTCGGTGGCTAGACAGTGAGTGTCGGAGGCTAGACAGTGAGTGTCGGAGGCCAGACAGAGTGTCGGAGGCCAGACAGTGAGTGTCGGAGGCTAGACAGTGAGTGTCGGAGGCTAGACAGAGTGTCGGAGGCCAGACAGTGAGTGTCGGAGGCCAGACAGTGAGTGTCGGAGGCTAGACAGAGTGTCGGAGGCCAGACAGTGAGTGTCGGAGGCCAGACAGAGTGTCGGAGGCCAGACAGTGAGTGTCGGAGGCCAGACAGAGTGTCGGAGGCCAGACAGTGAGTGTCGGAGGGTAGACAGAGTGTCGGAGGCCAGACAGTGAGTGTCGGAGGCCAGACAGTGAGTGTCGGAGGCTAGACAGTGAGTGTCGGAGGCCAGACAGAGTGTCGGAGGCCAGACAGTGAGTGTCGGAGGCCAGGCAGAGTGTCGGAGGCCAGACAGAGTGTCGGAGGCCAGACAGTGAGTGTCGGAGGCCAGACAGAGTGTCGGAGGCTAGACAGAGTGTCGGAGGCTAGACAGTGAGTGTCGGAGGCTAGACAGTGAGTGTCGGAGGCCAGACAGTGAGTGTCAGAGGCCAGACAGTGAGTGTCGGAGGCCAGACAGTGAGTGTCGGAGCCCAGACAGAGTGTCGGAGGCCAGACAGTGGTGGAGAACAACGAGGACTCCCTCGTGACCGGAGAGTCTCGGGTGGGAGCCTCTGGACCCCGTGTAAGGGGGAGACTGTATCAGTCCATCACACACACTCACAACAATTACTTCTCAGCTGCTTTTGTCGGTTTGTGTCCGTATTTGGGTGATATCAGCGGGCGAGAATGTACATTATGGCTCTTATGCTCCATGTACCACCAGATGAGACACTTACGTCCATTGTTTAGGTGCCGCAATTCGGTGATTCCAATGCTGGCCTGAAGAGATAGTGATCCCTCGCCTGTAAACTTGGGTATACTGACATATTGGACACTACGGTCTTGTTTTGGCCGGCCACTTGGCACGGAGACTAAATATAGGAGGATCTTGATGGCCAGGACTTGTACTCTCACCCCGGACCTTCCTGGAGTAAGAGAGTTGCATTACTCTACCCAGACTGTCTTATTGTCTGCTGGCACATGTGGGTTTATAATGTGCCTGTATAACCTTACAGTGTCCTCATTGTTGCTGCTATCTCTCAATTATATATATATATATATATATATATATTATATATATATATATATATATATATATATATATATCTATATAATATATATATATATATATATACTCACCTAGTTGTGCTTGCGGGGTTGAGCTCTGGCTCTTTGGTCCCGCCTCTCAACCGTCAATCAACAGGTGTACAGGTTCCTGAGCCTATTGGGCTCTATCATATCTACACTTGAAACTGTGTATGGAGTCAGCCTCCACCATATTACTTCCTAATGTATTCCATTTGTCAACCACTCTGACACTAAAGAAGTTCTTTCTAATATCTCTGTGGCTCATTTGGGCACTCAGTTTTCCACCTGTGTCCCCTAGTGCGTGTGCCCCTTGTGTTAAATAGCCTGTCTTTATCTACCCTATCAATTCCCTTCAGAATCTTGAATGTGGTGATCATGTCCCCCAAACTCTTCTGTCTTCCAGCGAAGTGAGGTTTAATTCCCGTAGTCTCTCCTCGTAGCTCATACCTCTCAGCTCGGGTACTAGTCTGGTGGCAAACCTTTGAACTTTTCCAGTTTAGTCTTATCCTTGACTAGATGTGGACTCCATGCTGGGGCTGCATACTCCAGGAGTGGTCTGACATATGTGGTATACAAAGTTCTAAATGATTCTTTGCACAAGTTTCTGAATGCCGTTCGTATGTTGGCCAGCCTGGCATATGCCGCTGATGTTATCCTCTTGATATGGGCTGCAGGAGACAGGTCTGGCGTGATATCAACCCCCAAGTCTTTTCCTTTCTCTGATCCTGAAGAATTTCCTCTCTCAGATGATACCTTGTATCTGGCCTCCTGCTCCCTACACCTATCTTCATACATTACATTTGGTTGGGTTAAACTCTAACAACCATTTGTTCGACCATTCCTTCAGCTTGTCTAGGTGTTCTTGAAGCCTTCTTGTGTGTGTGTGTGTGTGTGTGTGTGTGTAATCACATATTTGTACTCGCCTATTTGTGCTTGCGTGGGTTGAGCTTTGGCTCTTTGGTCCCGCCTCTCATCTGTCAATCAACTGGTGTTCAGGTTCCTGAGCCTACTGGGCTCTGTCATATCTACACTTGAAACTGTGTATGGAGTCAGCCTCCACCACATCACTTCCTAATGCATTCCATCTGTGGTAGTGACCACCACACTCACCTTGACTTACACACACTCTGGAGTACACACACTTAGAGTGGTCAGGTTGGCTGTTACTCGCGGCCAACACGGTAACGAGCAGCCTCTTCTTGACCCCCTACCATGGCCATGGATGATGGCCATCCTCCCCCTCCTACCATGGCCATGGGATGATGGCCACACACCCCCCCCCCCCCAACCATGCCTTACCATCACCACAATGGCCGACTTCATAATTCAAGATTTTCTTTAAGAATGTGTCATGACAAAAGGAAAATTTTTATGAATTAAGACATTAGAGCGCCAATTATGTTTAAGACTAAGTCATTATAAAGCCGCAGTTGTGCTCACTGAACAACACATAACCTCAGAATTATAACAATTTCAGAACCTTCAGTACAGCCTCCAGAGGGGGTGGTTGGTCATTACAGGTGGCCAGACTACTGAACTATGTCTTGTTCCCCTCCCAAGGTTACTGGGAAGGTTAGGTTAGGTTGTGGTGATGGTGGTAGTGGTGGTTGTGGAGGCGAGGTGATGGTGGTGATAGTGGTGAACATGGTGATGAGGATGATAGGCAGCTTGAATGTTCCTGCACCCAAGCTGCCACCGACGCACTGTTCCTGCACTCAAGCTGCCACCGACGCACTGTTCCTGCACTCAAGCTGCCACCGACGCACTGTTCCTGCACTCAAGCTGCCACCGACGCACTGTTCCTGCACTCAAGCTGCCACCGACGCACTGTTCCTGCACTCAAGCTGCCACCGACGCACTGTTCCTGCACTCAAGCTGCCACCGACGCACTGTTCCTGCACTCAAGCTGCCACCGACGAACTGTTCCTGCACTCAAGCTGCCACCGACGCACTGTTCCTGTACTCAAGCTGCCACCGACGTACTGTTCCTGCACTCAAGCTGCCACCGACGCACTGTTCCTGCACTCAAGCTGCCACCGACGCACTGTTGCTGCACTCAAGCTGCCACCGACGCACTGTTGCTGCACTCAAGCTGCCACCGACGCACTGTTGCTGCACTCAAGCTGCCACCGACGCACTGTTGCTGCACTCAAGCGGCCACCGACGCACTGTTCCTGCACTCAAGCTGCCACCGACGCACTGTTCCTGCACTCAAGCGGCCACCGACGCACTGTTCCTGCACTCAAGCGGCCACCGACGCACACTCAAGCGGCCACCGACGCACTGTTCCTGCACTCAAGCTGCCACCGACGCACGCTCAAGCGGCCACCGACGCACGCTCAAGCGGCCACCGACGCACGCTCAAGCGGCCACCGACACACGCTCAAGCGGCCACCGACGCACTGTTCCTGCACTCAAGCGGCCACCGACGCACACTCAAGCGGCCACCGACGCACTGTTCCTGCACTCAAGCTGCCACCGACGCACGCTCAAGCGGCCACCGACGCACGCTCAAGCGGCCACCGACGCACGCTCAAGCGGCTACTAGTTCTAAGTTAGGTACAG
>WNGS01010791.1:0-17988 GCA_020271785.1 Procambarus virginalis
CCCACTTCTTTTTAAGGGCACAAGGGATGCTAAAAAGAAGAAGGGTTTAATTGTATCTGAGATCAGCCAAGAGAGGCAGTCGTTGACAAACTTCGTGACCTCTGGCTAGTTTTCTCTCTGACTAGTAGTGTTCGGCAACTTCGCCGAGAACTGGGTTTGTCATCTCCTTGAGGTGCTGAGGTCTTACTCCAGTGTATCTTCCTGCTGAGCCTGGCAGAAATGACATGATAGCTTTGTATACCTCAGACACTTGGAGGATTAGAGGTCCCATGTCTGGGACATTTGTGTCCCGAGCAGTAGGTTCCCATGGAACTCTGGGAGGGTGCTTCTCTCTCAGTGAGTCGGCAGTTTCTGTATTTCTAGGTGCGATTGTTTCTTCACTGATACCAGTTTTTGCATTTAGGAGGGATGGGGGGGATCAAGTTGTCAGCTTTGGGACAATAAGAGTCCAAACATCTACAGCAGGCATGTCAAAATGAGGGTCCCCCTCAGGGACCATATGGGTCACATTTGTGTTGTCTGACCACACATGACAACTATTTGAAGTAATTTAATTATAATTATTGCTTAATATTTTTATTACTAAAACTTAGAAATATACAATGTGCATACAAATGGTTTATTGGCTAACCACATTTATGAACGCAAAATAATAAAGTAGTTTAACAAAATAAAAAAAAATAATTTTAATTGGCAACTTAGACTTCTATGCAACAGCAACAAATACATTGTACAAAAATTACAATTGTAAAATTATATTGTACAAATAGTTCTAAATAAACATTTATTTACGACTATTGATACGGTGGCCCATCCTATATCTTCTCTAATCTGGCAGTAAGAGTCAGATCTCTACATACTGTACGTTCTCTGAGGTTCAGGGAGCCTTTCAATATATATGAAGGGTAGTAAGAGTGATGATATGGAGTTAAATTTATCATTTTAGTGTTTTAGGCTGCTTAAATCCACTGGTCCAGGCCCCTTGACCTCCAATCTGGAGAGCTCACTGACGAACATCAGCACTCTATGGCTGCCCGTGAAACTCTCTGCTCCCTCTGCGCTCATCGCCACGGGCATCCGCTGATCGGTGACGTCACACCCAGGGGGCGCTGCTCCCATTGGTCATGTCATGTGACTCGTCCTGGCTAATCGCCAGGCAGCTGACGCCTGAACCCGTTGGTGGGTGCATTGCCCCGCAGGTCGCCATATTGCAAACCTAAAAGGCATAAGTAAACAAATCACGCTATTGTGATTTATGTGTGCTAAAGGCCATAAGCCCCTTGTAAGGCAATGTACCAGTCAAAGGGTACCAATGATCTCCAGATTGGAGGACAAGGAGCCTCGGTCAGTGGATTTAAGCAGCCACAAACATACTATGGACGTTGGAGAAGACTAGTGGACTCCAGGGGAGCACAAGAAAGCAGAGCTTAGTTATTGCAGGAGCGTCAAGCGCTCTTTGCTGCTGATCTTCGACCAAATTCGGCTGCTGCCAGACATGTACGGCTAGATTTTCCTCTGGGAACCACAGTAGAGAGAAAAGTGCAGTGGTTTTGTGAAGCCTCTGAGGCACATTATGATAAGGTCATTAGGTTACCTAGAGATGAAAGTGACTATGTCTTCGTTACAAACGACAGTACTTTTGTAAATGTGTTGGTAAACACAGAGTATGCAGGCATTAAAATGAAAAATGCAGCACCTAGGCGTCCAAAAGTAAGCATTGTCATATTCAATGTTAATAAACTCATTAAGCCTGAATATCTTTGTGATGAAAATATTGTAAACTCTAAACGTCTGAGAAATGGCCTCATAGCTGCCACATGGAAAGGTGCCACGCCTATACCGGACAGAATTTACTCTAGAGCAGCTTTAAGTCGGCACTATAACATTGCCCTCTACAACCCTCCCCCTCGTAGGTGTTATAAGTGTCAACGATGGGGACGTCACGTGGCCAGGTACTGCACAAGCAAAAACTTTTTTTGTGCCGTGTGTGGTGAACCTCATAAATCTGAGATGTGTTTTAAACTCATAAAGGAACTGCAGTCAGTAAGTGAAAAATGCATAAACTGTGGCAGGAGCGGTGTTCAAGCCTGGCACCTTGACTGTGTCAAGCGACCAGCTGCTTACGGCCAGGTGCCCGGCCCCGCCCACCCGGGAGGACGGTTGCCAGGTACAGCTGCCGGCTCTAATTCCTGTGCAGAGCCACCAGGACGTAGTGTTCGTAGCAGCTGGATACCAAATACTTCACCATCTGCCAAGCACCAAGTGCACCACGGGGCCAGACGACAGGTGTCTGTTCAACCTGCGCCTGCCCGTCAGGTGCCAGGAACCTGTCTCCCGGAGGTGTTGACACAACACTCGCCATACCCTTCAAACCACCATGTAGAGCAGTTGCCAAATGCTGCAATCAGTCCCACTCGCTGTTCAGAGCCATCTGGAGGTGATGTTCGCTCCAGCTGGCTGCCAAACTCACCACCTGATAATTATGAAGTGCACAAGGGGACCGGTACCAGACCGAAGACTCCTGCCATCATCCCAGCTCCCCCACAAGAACCAGGTGCTGCATCTTCTGCCAGTGGTGGGCCTTCCCCTGATGTAGAGTGGCCACTTCCTGGTTCTGGGATAATGTCACCTACTGTGAGACCACCATCCACAGCTGGACCCCACAGTCAACTGGAAGTGGGGGATAAGGAACTGGATCAAAATGAGACAGATCGCAACCTCAGCCTCCCTACCACCTCGCCCTTGGGTTGCTCCACTGTTCAAGCAGTGGTTGCCCTTCGTGACCGGTTGCAGGAACACCAGCAGCAGTCACAGCAGCAAACGGAGCGGCTGCAAGAGCAACTCCAACATGAGAAAAAATCCACCAGCGATATTTCGACGATGCTCACGTGTATGAGGGGACTTGTAAGCAATGACTGCCAAACTTCCCCTTCCACCCCTGAACCCTCCAAACATGTGTTCGCTTGCCCATCAGGGGAAACTTCTAGTGATCTTGAAACCTTGTGTAGTGGAGCCCTTCCACGCAGGTTAACTGCCAAAGTTGTGCTAAAGTATGTTAAAACGACTCTATAGCTGGAAATGACCGACAAATTGTACTAGACCATTGGATACAAATGTGTGACATTGGTAAAAAACTAAAAAATGTTCCTGGACTTATACCGTAGTGCAATAGATAATATGTATATAGATAACATATATTAAGTGAACTAATAATATCAATATATAATGCTGACTTTAAATGCACAATTAACTAAGTTATCCATCCTTAGCTGGAACATTGCATCCCTCAAAAAAAGGTTCTCAGATTTACATCACAAAGTAACAACTGAACACATCGATATTGTATGTCTCCAGGAGTGCAGAGTTCCCGCAAGATCCTCACCCCCGAAATTGCCCTCATTTGTTTCTTACAACCTCAGATCCAGCAACTCTTGCATTCTATACATCAAACAATCCCTACCCCATCAACTTCTGCCAGAAAAACAAACTGCCGGTCAACAGTATCATGGAGTGAGGATCTATGTGGGCAACTCTGTCCTCAATGTATTTAATCTATATGCTCCAGCAGGAAAGTTAAATTATATTGATCTTCCGGCCTGCGCTCAAGCAGAGCCAACCATCATTCTTGGTGACTACAATGCTAGACACAAGGACATTGGCGGCTCTCGCTTCAGTAACGGTAATGGGAATCAACTGCTGTCGCTACTAAATAGTCACCAAGATGTGCAGATTGTGGGTGACCTTGAACCCACGCATATTTGTGGAGGCATTCTAGACCTCTGTGTTGGTTTCAACGTCTCTCACGTCTGGTGCACATCAACTATTGTAACAGATTTGTTGTCAGATCATCACCCTAGATTGACTACTCTATGTATAGGAGATACCATCCTGCCCGGTGGAACTTTCAAACGCAAACGGCTCAGTGTTCCTCCTGCTCGACGTGAAGACTTTGTTGCTCATGTGTCAGAGTGGTACAGCACTTATGATCCCTCCACAGTCCAGACATTTAACGACGATCTAGTACAGAGCATTCAGATGTTTGCTGACCCTTTAGGTCGGCCCCCTGCACCATCCAATAGTCGGAACGACATGAAAGGTAATAAACGTCATGCCTATTACAATGACCCCAAATTGCGTACTTTGAAACGCACTGCCAGACGAGTTGGACTTGCATATAGGGAAACACGTACGCCAGCAATGCTCAAGCTCTTTCAGAAAGCCCTAGCCAAGGCGAGGGAGCGCATGACAGAGCTCAGGCAAGATAACTGGGAAACTTTTGTTAACAGTCTCAACTCTCACACCCCCTCAGCCAGGCATGGAAGGATATTAAAAGAATTAAAGGCGATAAGATCGGCCAAGTAGCACACCCTCACCCTCTACACAGAGCAAACGAGTTAGTCGATGCTTGGGCAACCACCTCTAGCTTCAATAATCTTCCCCCAGACATACAGTTCAGATTAAATGCTGGTTACGGAGATCGAGAAAGGCTCGTTGACTTCATGCTCCACAAGGAAGATGAATGCAACGTGCCATTCACTGAGTTTGAATTACTCGCGGCCCTAAACAAAGGCAAAGCCACATCCCCCGGTGAAGATGGTATCACTTATGACATATTGCGTCTGCTCCCTTTAGTACCAGGGAATCCCCTGCTTGAGCTGTATAATATGAGCTATGTTACTGGGGAACTTCCTATCTCTTGGACCAACAGTATAATCATTCCAATTCCCAAGCCAAATCAAGAGAATGCTTTCCGCCCAATTTCCCTTACTAGCTGCATTTGCAAAACATTCGAGAGAATGGTCCTAAACCGTCTCCTCCATAGAATAAGAACCATGCTATCCCCCCAGATATATGGCTTCATGCATGGAAGGAGTGTGCATCATTGCATCACCACCTTTCTTACCCTGCACACTGAAAAGTCATATACCACCTTCCTAGATCTTAAGTCTGCCTTTGATATTGCAAATAGACATGTTATCTTGAGTGAGCTTGCAAGAATGAATGTTGGTGGTCGGCTTCTTTGTTGGATCAGGGGTTACTTATCCAACAGGAAGTCATCTGTATTTTTCCAGGGGCATAGGAGTGTAACAAGAGACTTTGAACTAGGTACCCCGCAGGGTGGTGTCCTCAGTCCTACCTTATTTAATATCTTAATAAACACGCTGTTAAACTCTATACCGAGCAAACCCAACGTCCACATCATTAGCTATGCTGATGATATAATGATACACACCACTGGGTATGCTAACACACAGAACACTCTTAACTCTGTATTAGATTCATGTCAGGACCTAGGTTTAATTATCTCAGCAGAGAAAACAAAGATACTAAATCG
Organism: Procambarus virginalis; assembly: GCA_020271785.1. Lineage (NCBI taxonomy): Eukaryota > Metazoa > Arthropoda > Malacostraca > Decapoda > Cambaridae > Procambarus > Procambarus virginalis. The sequence continues at coordinate 5,336 of WNGS01010791.1, forward strand.
GCGCCCACCCAGGCAGGGAGGAGCTGTTCGCAAGATGCAACTATCTGATGGCTCCCAGCTTGACTATGTAAACAGATTCAAATACCTTGGCCTTGAGGTGCCACTGTATGGTCCTGTTGTATTCAGACTCTGTCGTCAGTATAAAGAGAGGCTCCGAGCTCTCAAGGCTGTTGCAGGTTATCACTCAGGCTATGGTGCCAATGTCAGAATTGTCAAAATGATGTACCTTGCATACATCAGATCTTTAGTGGATTATGCTGCACCTCTGCTTGTTTTGATGCCTGAAAGAAAGCTTGGAGGGCTTGAAAAATTGCAGAACGAAGCCCTGAGGATAATCCTTGGGTGCCCTCGTACCACAAAGATACTTAATATGAGAAAGGAACTTAATATTCTGAGCGTTGTTGATCGTGTTACTGAAATTAACTGTCAAATTGGTATAAAAATGCTTAGGCTAACTCATCCTAATCCTTGCACAGAAGCCCTCCAGACTTACTTTATTGAAGATCAGCATTGTTCCAAATGGATAACAAAAACTGGAACTCAACTCAGAATGTATGGGGTTCATGATTTGTACCAAGAGAAACAACAACGGCACTTTCCTGCACCGTGGGAGGTTACACCCTTTCCAGTTTTAATCCCTCCCTTTCCACCCAAGAAGCAAATTAGAGATAAGCCCAAGCTTCGTCTTGAGGCAAAGCTCAACGCCTTAAGCCATATTGATGCTCTGTCCACAGAGCATTCTCTCTCTCAAATCATATACACTGATGGTTCCCTACACCGCACCACGGGTGCAGCTGGAAGTGCAGTTGTTCTGACAATGGGCGATGGCTTGTACTTTGAGTGGGGAGTCCGTATAAACAATTGGGCCTCTACCCTTCAGACTGAACTATTTGCCTTGATCCTTGCACTGAAATGTGTACAAGTCTCCAAACTTGATACATTAATTGTAAGTGACTCCTTATCATCCTTAAATGCTCTCAACTCTTTAAGACATAACTGTAACATGCTCGTGTCCGAAGCTAGACACAAATACAACAAAATTATTAAGGATGGTAACAGAGTCCATTTCATGTGGTCTCCATCTCATGTTGGCCTCCGAATGCATGATAGAGCTGATAAGTTAGCCAAAGAATCTGCCTTTAAAGGAGCCGTTGAGTGTAACCTTGGATTGTCAATGAGCAATCTGAGAGCAGCAGTACACCGAGAACTTCAACAAGATCTTGTAGATCTGAGGCAAAGTGAAATTGACACCAGTAATTCCATCTATCATCATACTATCATGCAAGAGGAGCCACACATCTATGGATCATCCAATAAAATCAGCAGACTTCTAGATGTTACTGCTGCTCGGCTTAGACTCGGTTACAAGTATCTCTGGGAATTCTCATTATCTGCCGATGTAGACCTGACCAAATGTAAACTGTGTCAACAAAATTATTCGCACACCCTCCGTCACTATGTGATGGAGTGCGAAAAGATACGTGAATTTAGAGACAATTCTATAACCAATGTTCCAGCGATGTGTAAATATTTCATTCAAAATGATCTGCTACCAGAAATTTTAGCCAAATATCCCCAGTTTGCTAACTGTAGGTAGTAACTGAGTGATTGTAACCTATCCACCGCTGCCCACTGGATGGGAGGCGGTGTGCAGGACAAACATAAATTTTGACACTAGCTCTCCACATATGTCAGTTGCTTAATTTAGAACCTGTACTTGAGGTCGATCTCGAACCCATTGTTGATGTGACGACTTATATTGAATTTTGTAACTAGCTCATCAAGATTGTAACTTGCTTAGCTAAATGAATTGTGGGGTTCAGTCCCTGAGCCCATTATGTGCCTCTGTAACCCTTTCCACTACCGCCCACAAGATGGGTATGGGGTGCATAATAAATGAACTAAACTAAACTAAAACGACGGAGGAGGGCGCTGACATTGAAAGGGCAGTGTAGAGCCCTGCGGGACAAACCTCGATACGACGTATGAGCTGCTGTGACATGATCAAGATCACTAGACGATAGAAGGGGGGGGGGGGGCACTGTGAACGAGACTGCGAGAGTTTGTCTACAGTGCAGGTGTGTGTGAGGGGAGACTATGTGCGCAGGGTCAGCCTTCAGCTCCAGAAGTAGGACCTGCCATTCTGGGGACCGAGCATGGCAAAGACACGTAATACAAGTCACCTTAGGACCTGGTGTATTCCGGACCTGATCAAATGGAACCGACCAGGGAGCAGAAGACCAGAGCCATCATTGCTGGGACACGGTGATTTGTAGCAGAGACAGTTTAAGGTAGATCATTTCCCACCCCCTATTTCCCTTGAACTAGGTGATATTCGAGTATCATCTATATTATTACTTATATTATTATCTGAAGGCCTATTACAGTTCCAATAATAGTCTACTTGTCAACTGACAAGTGAACCTTTGTCCTAAATAAAGAACAGTCTCAAGTTATAATTTATGATATTATAAATTGATGGTTTAAATGTAGAGTCTATTCTTGATTTGTTTTCTTTGAAACGGTCTGAAGAATTTGGTTTTATGTAAACGAAATTCTAGGGAATACTCAAATAGTCTTAAAATTTCATATTTCACACGTTTGAGAATAATAAACCGTATTAATGTAACCAAGCCTAACAAAACCTAACCTAACCTTAACATAAACTAACCATGGAAAGGGAGTATGTAAGAGTACTAATTTTGTATTGGTTTTGAATTCCTTACATATCAGTACTTAACTATCAATGTTTAGGAGGGGGGGGGGGGTGAGGTCTAGCTCTCTATGCCTTACCTACTAACCTTGTACCTGTTGCATTTCAACGTAACTACTCTGACTTTGAAATTCTTTGTCGAATCGGGCCTTAAAGTTGTGGATGGAAGTGGCTTTTACAACATCCTCTGCTACAGCATTCAACATGTTAACTACCCATACAGGGAATTAGTAGTTTCTTACGTCCCTTCGACTCATTTGCGTTTCCAGATTCCATTTGTGTTCTCTTGTTCTGCTTTCTCTTAGTCTGAAGAGGCTATCATTGTCCACCTTATCTATTCCCATGAGTATCTTGTAAGTTAGGATCACATCTCCTCTGAACCTTCTATCCTCTAGGCTTGTGAGATAGGGCTGTTCCATCAACCTTGTTTGTAGTTTTCCCTTCTTAGCTCTGGCACTAATTTTATTGCAAACCTCTGCACTTTTTTAATTTTGGCTTTATGTTTCACAGGGTGCGGATTCCATACTGGTGATGTGTATTCCAATATTGGTCGAAGAAATGTGGTGTAGATAGCTTTGAAGGAGTCCTGATTCAGGCTCTTAAAAAATGTTTCTATATTTTCCAGTGTCTCATATGCTGATGATGTTATCCCGTTTGTGTGTGCCTCCGGTGTGAGTGTCATAATTATATCCACTCCCAGATCCTCCTCTCTTTCCGATTCCTGTAGCTGCCTTCAATATATGGTGTAGAGGCTTACTGGTCTCCTCTCTCCCATTCCCATTAAACTTGTTGGGACTGAACTGCTAGAGTTTGTCAAGGTCCTTCCTTAACTTTCTGTAGTTCTCTTCTGTTTTCTCGTTCCTCATTAGCTTTGCATCATCAGCAAACATTGACATGTCTGAGCTCTCTTCCTCGGGTAGGTCGTCCACATAAATTAGGAACAGCTGTTGTCCCACGACAGAGGCTAGAGGGACCCTACTTGTTACACTCTTCCAGCTTGAAACCTTCTCTCTGACTGTGACTCTTTGATTTCTGTCCTTCAGAAACTTCCTAACCCAGTCCAGTGTTTTCCCAGTTATCCCAACCTGGTTCTCCATCTTGCACAACAGTCTTTCATGGGGAACAGTGTCAAATGCCTTTTGTCAGTCTAGAAAAATACAATCTACCTAACCTTGTTTTTCCTGTCTTATTTAGTAACCTTGTTATGTAACTGAGTAAGGTTTCACAGGCATGATTTTCCATTTCTAAATCCATGCTGCTTTTTTTCACAAAGTAGATCCTCTCATGATGCTCCACCATTCTCGGCCTGACTACTTTATCCAGCACTTTAAATGGAATATTTTCAATGGCACTGGTGTGTAGCTTAGTGCCTCCTTTATGTCCCTTTTTTAAATATTGGGACAAAATTTGCGTTTCTCCAGACATCTGAGAGACTTACTGTCTCAAGGGTTTTAGTAAGAATTTTAGACAACGGGTGGCAGAGTACATCAACATCCTCCCTCAGGCAGCGATGGTGCGATCAGGTCTAGCCACATTGTTTGGTCAAATCTTGCTCCCCCCAGGACTTTTTTCACTTCTTCCACTGTGTCTACAATATTATTCAGTATATTCTCTTGCTTTTCATCGTTCGACCTTAGTCTCTACGCTAGTTTTAATATAAAACCTCCTGAAACCTTTTGTTGCTCACATACCTCCTTTTCAGTGATTACCTCCAGGGTTTCCCTCTCCCTCTCCGGAAGGACAGGTTGTTTGTTATCTTAACTGACAAACCTATCCAATGGACGAAAATTTACCCCAGAGAGCACAAAATATGCTCAAGTAACGTTAAATAAATCCCGTTAATGCAGAATTAGCGTTATCAGTGTTGATCCCAGATATCCTGGGGGAGGATGGGGGATATTAGCGATGAACAGAGAATAGTGACTAACCTTTAGAGCATTCGGCACATCAGCGATGATCCAGTCCACCACCGTGGTTATGCTCAGCACCAGGTTCTGAACACACACACCACCCAAAAAAAGCTCGTGTATAGGCATCAGACAAAAATATACCCAGATGTGATTTACTTAAAACATCGCTAATGGTGTTTCATTTCCTGTATGACAATTGCAAGGAAGCTGACTTACCTGGAATATGACAATAAAGGCAAGTCTGGCAGTAAGGATCCTCCAGTACAAGGGGTGTACTCGTACGTTCCCAGTTCTTCTTCGCTGGCTACCAGGTACGCCCGGTACCTGGGAGAAGAGAGTAATTATCAAGGAGGAATGTGTGCCATGCTAGTTTGACTCTACAACACTTGGAGGGGATATAAGACAGGATAAGTGCTGATCGAAGGTAAGGTAATTATTAGAGGAAGGCTCTATAATGTTTTCAGTAGATCCCTTATTGACAGGGAGGGTCACTTTCTTATCGTACTTGATCTTGATGTAACCGTGGTTCTTATCAGATATGTATCAGGGATCATGCTTTTTCCATTCATTGAAATTAGTGATTAATTGTGATTATCAGTGTTAGACATCAGTGTTTGAGGTGTGTAACCCTAATTGTGCTTAGTGGGGTTGAGCTTCAGTTCTTGAACCCCACCTCTCAGCGGATGAATGTTTTTTTTTCTGTGTGTTGTGTGTGTGTGTGTGGTGTGTGTGTGTGTGGTTGTGTGTGTGTGTGTGTGTGTGTGTGTGTGTTGTGTGTGTGTTGTGTGAGCGCGAGTGTGTGAGCTAACCTAGTTGTACTCCCCTCGGTGTTTGAGGGGTGTAACCCTAAATGTGCTTACGTGGGGGTGAGCTTCAGTTCTTGGGCCCCACCTCTCAGAGGATGAATGTTTTTTGTGCATGCGTGTGTGTGTGTATGTGTGTGTGTGTGTGTGTGTGTGTGTGTGTGTGNATTTTCAGGACGAAATAGTGCTCCACTAATCAAACTCAAATTCCTCCTCTGTTCTAATCCCATTCTCGCCTCACCAGATATCAAGAAGCCTTTCATCCTCCATGTCGACGCCAGTGGTACCGGCATCGGAAGTGTCTTAATGCAGCAGCGAGGCGAGGAGGTTCTACTGTCAGCTCTACTACAGTTGCAGTTGAAGTTGAAGCCTCATCAGAAGAACTACAGTACTATAGAGAAGGAACTCCTGTCCATCGTCCTGAGCTTACAACACTTTGCACCATATCTGCACGGTGCTAGGTCCACTACCATCTATTCGGACCAAAACCCTCTGAGATTCTTACATCAAGCCCAATTTAATAACCGACGTCTGCTGCGATGGGCTTTATATCTTCAAGGCTTCAATTTAAAGATCTGCTACATCAAGGGGCTGATAACATCATCGCTGACGCCCTCTCCAGAGTGCATGAGGAAGAGGCAGCTCCACCTCCCACTCTACCTCCAGTGAACATGACTCACCCGAAACAGCAGGCTTCGGGGGGAGAGTTGTGACGATAATCTCTTATCAGAGATTAGCCTGCTATTTTCGTATTTCATCACGTCCTCAACAATATGCAAGATACGTTTTGTAGTGCGCTAAACGTATATGTCAAGACAGCCACACGCACCAGCAACTCCCTCGTCCCCCACTCCAGCACCTGCTGTACATCTGGCCGACGCGCCGAACCCTTCAACTCTAACTAGCGACTTGCGGCCATCCAGCTTTCCATTGGCCGCCAACCAACACGCCACTCCGGTTCCTCGCCAATCACAAGTCATCGCCAGTTATTGTTGGAGTCCCTTGCGTTTCTGCCAGCCAGATATCTTGTGCTCTCATTCTATGAACACCTAAGTGACTCACCTTGTGTGGTCAAATAGAGGTTTATAGATAGTGCATATATTCCAGCATTCATATTTTATTTACCTTTGTATGTCAATTCTCCTCCCCCATTAACGTAATCTATTTTCATGTTTATTTATTTTTCCACTTGACATTTTTTTTACCATTAAGCCAAGATTTTGCATTTATTTCAATTTGTGTTTTTTATTGTTATTAAAGTACATTGTTTATTATTGTGTTTTATGCTTCTTACCTTACCACAGATTACCAAAAACGCAGTCATTCTTTTTTTTCTCTTTTTTTTCCTTTTCTTTTTTTTAATATTTAATATGTGGCCCAGCACTGACACCTGCTAGTTGGAAGACTGCTGACCACCATTTCCAACTCGTTACCGTCACAGAATAAATTAATGAATTAATGATGCACATAATAATGACTGTATTTATTTACATTAACAACAACAAAAAAACTCATAACCTTTTTCATTCTACAGATCAGTTGGCTAGGATGTCAAGAACGTTCAATGAGAGGCTGACGAAGCTATGTTGGTCGAGATGACTGCCTCTCTACCTACTCGCAAAACTGAACAAGAAATACTCTTATTATTATTATTAATATTATTATTATTATTATTATTGTTGGTGTAAATGCCTTAAGTGTTTAATAATAATAATAAAAGAATAAATAATATATATAAACAGGCTTACTTCTCCTAACTATTTAGTTATTATTCTGAATACTGAGAATGTGTGTAAGCTGTTAACTTGAGTGTGTCAAGTAACTGCTAAGCGTATGGGGGGGGAGGGAGTGGCCAGGAGAGGTCGCTTCTCTGATGCAATACGACCCCTCCGCCACACTTACCTCAGTCACACGACAGACAGACATCAAAGAGGTGGGCCGCACGCTCCCCACTCATGTGGTCACAGCATGTGGTGTTCGACACGGAGGGAAATGTGGTACTTATGTGTGTGTGTGTGTGTTCACTAAGGTTCAATAAAGGCTCAACGACGGTGGAGTTCCAAGTTTGTCTCGAGAGGCTGGGGGGTTGAGGTGCAACCCGTGGGGCATTTCTGGCAGTGAGGAGTTGCATTGACGATCTCTGGTGACGAAATCTTGGTCCAGTGGTTCAGTGACAACAACTTCTGGGGAGAAGCAGCAGTACTACACATCTACAGAAGTGGACCTGTATCCCAGTGTGAGGACACCTAGGAGGACAGGCGACATTCGCTACCTCCTAGCTGACCAGGAAAGGAACTCGGTGGTAAAAAGCATCCTACCTTTTGAAAAAACCAGCCAAACCAATTGCAGACGGAGGAATCAATGAAGAGAAGACCTACTTGAGCATCGTGGAGTCCTGGAGTGAGCTATACTTTACCACTACATTCTGCGTAGACTTCAGCATCCAGGAGCGATTAATAAGGTAGAAAAAAATTGCCCTCCCCTTCCCCTTTTGTTGTTAGAAAATGTGTGTTATATTTTAAGTGTATGAGGCGACAAATAATGTGAGGAGAATGATTGCACAGAATGAAATTATATATATTCATTTAAAGAGCCAGGTGCAAAACTTCTCAACCTTCCTCAAACACTCTTAAAAATTTTGGTGCATAATATAGATGATAAATGCTCCAATTTTTCCTAATGGATCAATATCATAATATGAACAGATTATTTATTTTTTCAAAAATTTACAAGTTCACAATTTGAAATTAACTTAACCAATTTAAAATATCACCCATATTTATTTTTTTTATTCATTATGAGCTCAGAATGACATATAACGTTTATTTTAATTTCTGTAAAATATTGTTCAAGAATATAGATTACTGTAAAAAAAAAAAATAGGCAATGTGGCCTTCAAAATATGCGCAAACGTTAGATGCAAAAATGAGTAACTCCCAAAGTTTTGGGTTTATGAATAAACAACAACAATCACACGGTAGAACTACGAATTTTGCACATAATATGTAAAAACGGTAGAATCGCTCAAAAACTGAATTGTGTACGTGGTCTCATAGTTGAAAGTGTTGTTCATACATAAAAATAATTTAAAGTACGCGACAATGAATATGGTCGTTCTGCACTATGGATTTCCTTGTAAGTTTTAATATACATTGCTTGGCATGCGTATTCAAATATGTGAAAGTTGTTGGTCAATATGTGTAATATGAAATGAAAAAATACCCCCCCAAAAAAAAATATATAGGGATAATGATGATGGGTTAGGGGATATGTAAGTGTACTTTATATAAGTCATAAGACCCATATCTGATCCCCATTGAGCGAAAACAACCTAAAGAGGCAAAGAAAATAGAATTTGAAATCTGTGAATAACTCGGCCAAAAAATTAAAAGTCACAAGTTCCAGTACCTGTGGCTGATTTACATGTTGAGAAATTTCGTTCAGACTTCACATTCTTATTGACGGAAATGTATTCTCCAAGATGTAGAAGCCACAGCAAAATAAAATGATAAACAAAGGAGAAAAAAAATATATGTATCTTCCCCCCCCCCCAAAAAAAAAAGAAAAGGTGGTGTGACGGTAACGAGTTGGAAATGGTGGTCGGCAGTCTTCCAACTAGCAGGTGTCAGTGCTGGGCCACATATAATATATAAAAAAAAGAAAAGGAAAAAAAAAGAGAAAAAAGAAGAATGACTGCGTGATTGGTAATCTGTGGTAAGGTTGGAAATGTAAAAGACAATAATAAAAAATGGATTTTAATAACAATAAAAAAACACAAATTGAAACAAATGCAAAATCTTGGCTTAATGGTAAAAAATGTCAAGTGGAAAAAAATACATAAACATGAAAATAGATTACGTTAATGGGGAGGAGAATTGACATACAAAAGTAAATAAAATATGAATGCTGGAATATATGCACTAACTATAAACCTCTTATTTGACCACACAAGGTGAGTCACTTAGGAGTTCATAGCTTGCGAGCACACAATATTCTGGCTGGCAGAAACGCAAGGGACTCCAACAATAACTGGCGAGGTCTTGTGATTGGCGAGGAGCCGGAGTGGAGTGTTGGTTGGCGGCCAATGAGGAAGCTGGATGGCCGCAAGTCGCTAGTTAGGCAGTTGAAGGGTTCGGCGCGTCGACCAGGTGCAGCAGGTGCTGGAGTGGGGGGGAGGAGGGAGTTGCTGGTACGTGTGGCTATCTTAATATGTACGTTTAGCCACTACAAAACGTATCTTGTATATTGATGAGGACAGGATGAGTCGGAGAAATAGCAGGCTAAATCTCTGATAAGAGATTATCGTCACAGTGGACATAAGAAATATTGGCATTGGGTAACGTATTTATATGATATATAATAAAATACACCAATATATAACATACTTACTCATTATTATTTGTGTGAAATTTTGCCTTCCAGGTGGTATCTTGAGAGGTTATCTTCAGATGATTTCGGGGCTTTAGTGTCCCCGCGGCCCGGTCCTCGACCAGGCCTCCACCCCCAGGAAGCAGCCCGTGACAGCTGACTAACACCCAGGTATCTATTTTGCTGCTAGGTAACAGGGGCATAGGGTGAAAGAAACTCTGCCCATTGTTTCTTGCCGGCGCCTGGGATCGAACCCGGAACCACAGGATCACAAGTCCAGCGTGCTGTCTGCTCGGCCGACCAGCTCCCATTGGTAACCAGATTGGTAACAGCAATCCTAGAAGGCAACAGCTGCATATCCACTTTGTGGACCCTCCTTACTACTATTCTTCTTCTTTGTACGTCGGACAGGTGCTTGTATCTCTTTATCACTGCATTATCCATGAGTTCCACTAAATAGGAGGTATTATTGTTATCATCAGTACGGGATAAAATATTGGGATAAAAAATTTACGACACTGATGTCAAATACCGTGATATATGTTTAACATTTGTCACCATACTTCATATTTTGACGAATATTTTGCAAGTCCCGGGAGCACCTGGCCTCTTAAGACAGAGGCTCATGTTACATATATACATTATTTATGTGGAGTCAACCACAAGTCAGCAATACACAAACACCACATCAGCCCCACTATCATCCAGAAACCCACCATCATTGCCATAGCCCAGTAATACAGTCCTAGAAACCAATCATATGACAACCATGGGAGAGTATGGGAGTTAAAGTATACGGTGAACTGTGGCATATATGGCAGCTCCTTAAGGAAGTTCAAGTGGCCTAATGTTCCAGAAAACGGTTCGAGAGAAAAGATAGCCTTGCAATTAATAATCTACAGCAGGCTACAGTTTTCAGAGAACATACACATACATATATAACAATATAAGAGTTTAAAGACCTCGTCCAGCTCCTCAAAGGTTGGGTGCGTACACAGGATACAGCATGCATTTCCTCTCTGAACTGCGACACTGAGGCGCTGGAACAGGAAACTGGCCGCTCGTGGGTCTTTAGTTTTCCCAATGAGTTCCTCGTCCAGCTCCTTTAAGAACTTAAGTGTACTTTTACCCCAGGCATCCAGAGTTTCAGAGCCTATCGGCACGAACCTGTAACAACGTTCTAGGTCTCTGTGCATGTTGGTTTTCTGGGTCTCCCTGAAGGTGGCTGCCCCACCTCCCTCCACTGAGCTGTAACGTAGATAGGTATCAGCCAATGTAGATACACACGTGTAATCCTATACGACCTGTTTACCTTCCCTCCATGGCTGCAGGGTGACTCCATCTGGGTGTTTTTGGCTGTTTCTGGTCTGCACAATTGAGGTTCCCTTTGTGCTGGACAACCAGCTGTAGCCAAACTTCTCTTGATGATGTCATTGACTGCCTCATGTCTGGCAATCTTTCTCAGAGTCTTATGATAAATGAGACTATGGCTGCCTTATTGGTCTGCCCGTGCATGACCGAAAATACACTGGTGTTCGGTGGAGATAGGGGCGGCAAGGCGCAGGGCAACATCAATACTTAGGCCCTGATGGTCCAGGTGGGTGCCCAAGATGGAATTAGGGACTGCCAACAGGAAGTCCGCGGCATGGGGGACTGGCACAGCTAGGAGACGCGCTCTGTCCTTCCCAGAAGCTGCCTCCAGCAATGTTTTGGCGATGTTCTCAACTATGGGGCAATCCCATTTGACCTGTTTGCCTTCGTTTGGAAACATTGGTCGAGGATGTGGATTGGCATGAGTGTCCCACTGACCAGCTTCTTCCGCAAATTTGGGATCACGAATCCCAATGGAGTTCCTTAGGTATTCTGGTAGTATTTCATTCACTAATTCACTTGTAGCACTGGTCGAAGATAAGAATGCCGGCAATGCTAACTGTGTCGCCTTGCAAATACCTATACCCCCGAGTCTAAATGGGAGCGTTGCTTGGTCCCACTGGGCATCTTGCAGGGAGAGGTTTAACACTTTCATAGTTATTGACTTTAGGAGTGAGTCGTATTCCATTAATTTGGGGCTGTTGAAAGAGGGAGCACACCTGAGGAAATAGGTAAGTCTGGGCAAAGCCAGGCACCTTGTGAGAAGGTACAAAGCATCGTGAGCATCCAAAGCCCCTATTCTTTCCTCCATTCTTCTAAGGTCGTTCAGCTTTTCTTCGAGGACTACCTCAATGGTGTTCGAGCCCAGAGGTGCCCCTAGCAGCACACTGTTGTTGGGAGCGATCACTGGGGCTCCTGGCAATAAGATTCGTACTGCATCTATGATTGTTTGGCTGGATGAGATGATTTCACACTTTGATGGGTTTAGGGTAAGGCCAAGATCCCCTCCCTTCGATTTCACTAGCTGAAGGTCTCCTAGCAAGGATTCCTGTGTCCCCTGCTAGGGTGCCATCGTCCAGGAACCAGATGTTGAATTCGCTGGACAACCTGCTTGTAACCTCTCTAGCTACCATGCAGAAAATGAAAGGGGCAAGTGGGTCTGCCTGCTGGACACCTTTTGCTGAAACAACTTCATGTTCCACAAACAACAGTGTCGATTCCCTTCTGTACCCTGCTGAAACAAAGGGAAGTAGACAAGGAAAACTTGTTCAAACTGCTTCCAGTACCACATCCCTTTTTACCTGGTTGAAGGCATGTTTAAAGTCTAATTTAATTAATGACATATTTTCTGGGAGGTGTTTAATATGGACTCGCGCTGCATGAGCTGCTGCTTCACAGCCATGGGGGACACCAAAACCTAGTTGATGGGGTCGAAGCATCGTTGTAGGGTCTATGCTAATTTTTCTGACAGCTGCCCTAGCAACAAGG
>WNGS01010791.1:24343-40184 GCA_020271785.1 Procambarus virginalis
GAAGGTAGATATCAAAATGATTCCCACCTCTTAAATAAATTTATACACTTTATTAATCATTACACACTTTATTAATCAGTACAAACTTACATAAATTAGTACACTTACACAAATTAATACACTTACATAAATAAGTACACTTACATAAATTAGAACACTTATACATATTAGTACACTTACTTCAATTAGTAAAATTGCATAAATTACAAAACAAACACCCAATAAAATGCTTACACAAATTAGTACCGAACATAAATTAGTAAACTAACATAAATTAGTACTGAACATACATGAGTAATCTTACATAAATTAGATCACTCCGATAAATTAGTTCACTTACATAAATTAGTTATATTATATTAATTAGTTCATATACATAAATTAGTACACTCATATAAGTTAGTTCACTTACATGAATTATTACACTTACATATATTAGTACTTACATAAATTAATACCCTATTTAAATGAGTACATTTACATAAATTAGTACCTTACATAAATTAGTTCATTACATATATTAGCACCTTACATAAATTACTACACTTACATAAATTTTTAGCTTACATAAATTAGTGCATTTACATAAATTAGTACTTTTCATAAATTAGTACACTTACATAAATTAGTAAATTTACATAAATTAGTTCACTTACATAAATTAGTACACTTACTTAAATCAGTAACCTTATATAAATTAGTACTTTACATAAATTAATATCTTACATAAATTAGTTCACTTACATAAATTAGTAAACTTACATTAATATACCTAACTTTACATAAATGAGTAAGTTACATAAATTATTACTTTACATAAATTAGTGCAATTACATAAATTAGTACCCTTACATAAATTAGTACCTTGCATAAGTTAGTTCACTTACATATATTAGTACATTACATAAATTAGTATACTTACATAAATGAGTACACCTTCATAAATTAGTACACTTACATAAATATATCTTTCCTTACGTATATTAGTACCTAACGTAAATTAGTACCTTATGTAAATTAATACCTTACATAAATTAGTGCACTTACATAAATTAGTGCACTTACATAAATTAGTGCACTTACATAAATTAGTGCACTTTCATAAATTAGTACCATACATAAATTAGTTCACTTACATAAATTAGTACCTTACATAAATTAGTACCTTACATAAATTAGTACCTTACATAAATTAGTACCTTACGTAAATTAGTACCTTACATAAATTAGTTCCCTTACATAAATTAGTTCATTTACGTAAATTAGTACCTTACATAAATTAGTACACTTACCTAAATTAGTAGTAGTAGTAGTAGTAGTAGGCATCAAGGAAACAACTTTAATTTACTACTCTACAACTTTAATGTACTAATTTATGTATGTGTACCTAAATTAGTACACTTACATAGTGTTTCTGTACAACCATGTCACCAGTGTGTACCTGTGTATTCTCACTAGTGTTTCTGTACAACCATGTCACCAGTGTGTACCTGTGTATTCACTCTAGTGTTTCTGTACAACCATGTCACCAGTGTGTTCCTGTGTATTCACACTAGTGTTTCAACAGAAGTGTTGTCGCTACCATTGCTGGCCAAGTCACGCCTACGTCGAGTGGACTGAGTGAGGGGGTGGTGGGCTGGGTGGGGACCACCTTCCCTTGCCTGTGTGGGCTGGTGGGTTGCATCATGGCACGGCCCAGCCCACCCTTGGCCTGTTTGACATTCGTGCTCCATTATTAAGCTATTCGTGATGTGATATTCCTTTTAATTTGTTCCTGGAATTTTTGGAAATCATATAATAATAATAATAATAATAATAATAATATAATAATAATAATAATAATAATAATAATAATAATAGTAATAATAAAAATAGAATAGTAATATTAATAGAAATAGTAATAATGGTAACAATAAAAATAATAGTAATAATAATAATATTATTTGGTGCATGGGAACACCAAGCGCATAGGTTCGAACCCATCACCACTGCTCCTTCGGATTTTCTGATTGATGCAGTCATGTTAGTGTGATTACTCTCTCTCTGTGAATAATAATAATGATGATAATAATAATAATAACAGTAATAATCAGTAAGCACACTAACGTGATGCATAATATTGATGATAAAAATAATAATAATAACCATGTTGGGGCCTAGTTGACTAGGGCGTGTGCATGGTAACACCCACCTCATAGGTTCGAATCCTCATCATGGCTCCTATGGATTTTCTTAATAATATTATTATTAATAATATTGATAATAATGATAATGATGATAATAATAATGATAATGAGAAAATCAACTAGGGCAGTGATGTGGGCACGAACCTATGACCAAGACAATGCCAAGCTGCATAGTAGGCCTCAATCAGTCTCAGGAGACTATGGTGTTGCACTCTAGTTGTTTGTCTGGAGTGGCCTCACCAGGGCACAAAGCCAGGGAATGTTGATATGGAGGAGAAGCTGTTACCCAGGCCGCAGGTCCCCCCTCTCTACGGCGACGAAAGTCTCCAATGGAAAGGCGAATGCCAATACGATTGGTTCCAGCGCCGTCGCAAGAACTGTTAATTCCAGGGTTGACCTCGAAGTTGGTGAAAGATGGCACAGGGACCTCCAAACCCGGAGACCACCGTGGTCGGAGGCGGAGAAGAACCACCCCGTCAAGGGTATGAACGACCCCTGCCTCCTGAAGCAGAGCCTGGGCCGCAAGAACCCCCACCCCCCCGGGAGGTGGACGTCCCGGTCCCGCACCTATGGGTTCCAGACAGATTGTTACAGCCCTCTTTCACCAGAGGCTGGCTTCCTTCAAGATCAAGTAGAAGAAAGAGTGATGATCATTAAATACAACAGTTATTATTATAATAATAATATAATATCAAATAATTATCACTCATCCTTATGATTGGTCTTGAAGGAAACCAGCCTCGGGTGAAAGAGGGCTTTCATAGGCTTGCATAGGGCACGAACCTATGACCAAGACAAAGCCAAGCTGCATATACACCCTCTAAACCCCCGTACTTGTATTAATCATACAACCAGATTTCCACTAAATCACAGGAAGTCTGGAGGCCCCTACTGAATTCAGCCAAAGTTTTTTCATATGGCCCAGAAACATTTGGGTGGACGGGCAAAATGCTTCAACACCTTATGCCCCATCTTCAGTAACTCACAGAAATCACATTAACGTGATAAATATCAATCAGAAAATCCACTAGGGCGGTGAGGTGGGCGCGAACCTACGACCAAGGGAATGCCAAGCCACATACTCTACCACTATATATATATATATATATATATATATATATATATATATATATATATTATATATATATATATATATATATATAAATATATATATATATATATAATATATATATATATATATAGATATATATATATATATATATATATATATATATATATAATATATATATATATATATATATATATATATATATATATATATATATATATAAATATATATATATATATATATATATATATATATATATATAATATATATATATATATATATATATATATATATTATATATAATATACACATATATATATATATATATATATATATATTATATACATATATATATTTATATACATATATATATATATATATATATATATATATATATATATATATATATATATATATATATATATATATATATATATATATATGAATGAAAACTCACACCCCAGAAGTGACTCGAACCCATACTCCCAGGAGCAACGCAACTGGTATGTACAGGACGCCTTAAACCACTTGACCATCACGACCGGACAAAATGAGGTGATAGCCGAAGCTATTTGAACCACCTCACCGCCGGCACTCGGATGGTTATCTTGGGCATAGCATTTTACCAAATCACCTCATTTTTGGGGCACACGTGAGGAACACAAATGCGAAGAAGCCTGAATGGTCCCCAGGACTATATGCGAATGAAAACTCACACCCCAGAAGTGACTCGAACCCATACTCCCAGAGGCAACGCAACTGGTATGTACAAGACGCCTTAAACCACTTGACCATCACGACCGGACAAAATGAGGTGATAGCCGAAGCTATTTGAACCACCTCACCACCGGTACTCGGATGGTTATCTTGGGCATAGCATTTTACCAAATCACCTCATTCTTTGGGGCACACGTGAGGAACACAAATGCGAAGAAGCCTGAATGGTCCCCAGGACTATATGCGAATGAAAACTAACACCCCAGAAGTGACTCGAACCCATACTCCCAGGAGCAACGCAACTGGTATGTACAAGACGCCTTAAACCACTTGACCATCACGACCGGACAAAATGAGGTGATAGCCGAAGCTATTTGAACCACCTCACCGGCGGTACTCGGATGGTTATCTTGGGCATAGCATTTTACCAAATCACCTCATTCTTTGGGGCACACGTGAGGAACACAAATGCGAAGAAGCCTGAATTGTCCCCAGGACTATATGCGAATGAAAACTCACACCCCAGAAGTGACTCGAACCCATACTCCCAGGAGCAACGCAACTGGTATGTACAAGACGCCTTAAACCACTTGACCATCACGACCGGACAAAATGAGGTGATAGCCGAAGCTATTTGAACCACCTCATTTGTGTTCCTCAAGTGTGCCCCAAAGAATGAGGTGATTTGGTAAAATGCTATGCCCAAGATAACCATCCGAGTGCCGGCGGTGAGGTGGTTCAAATAGCTTCGGCTATCACCTCATTTTGTCCGGTCGTGATGGTCAAGTGGTTTAAGGCGTCTTGTACATACCAGTTGCGTTGCTCCTGGGAGTATGGGTTCGAGTCACTTCTGGGGTGTTCCTGAAAGATTTGAATGGGGAGGAAATTGATGGTGGCATCTATAAGCAAGAATTAACACTCGCACACTTATCTCAGACCTTCAATATTGAAAAGGTACTGGGGCAATGCAGTCTCTGGTAAACTTCAGTAAAAAGTCAGATACGCTGGATATGATCAGTCATTCGGTCAATGGATCGATGCTGGTAACATATTACAATTATAATGAAGAAACCCTTAATTTATAAATGCAAGGAATTCATTCAGCTATTATCAGAACTCCAGTATTCACCGAGAAAACACGATTGAAAAATTGATGAAACCACATATAAATTGTTTATCAGAAATTTTTAATAACTTAAAAAAATTACCTATTCCCGACCAGGTAATTAAAAGTAGAAATAATATAAATTACTTATTCTATCACTAGCCTGTAAGAAGCCTTCTGTAACAACTAAGAAACAGATATTAACCAGTAAGCGAGGGGGCAGTATTTTATTAGAAATTTTTAATAACTTTAAAAAAAATTACCTGTTCCCGACAAGGTAATTAAAAGTAGAAACAATATAAATTACTTATTCGCTCACTAGCCTGTAAGAAGCCTTTTGTAACAACTAAGAAACAGATATTACCAGTAAGCGAGGGGGGCAGTATTTTATCCATTATCCTGCCAATAGCGGCTAGTTTAATTACACAGTTGTTCAGCAAGTAAAAAAATGAAAGAGTATTATCTGATTCCAGGCAAAATAATAGATAACAGGAAAGCTGCACTCAATCCTGCTAACCAAACTGTGAAACCTGCTCATCAAACTGTAAAACCCACTCCTCAGTAACATACAAACCCGTCCATAAATAGATTTGAAATTAAAAGTAAAAGACCATGAATATGCAAGATCCTTGTTGAATCCTTATGATGTTAGTGAAATCGTTCATTGGGATCTGAAGGGAAATTTATTGTCTCCTGTATCTGGCATTTATATAATAAACGACATTATACATAAAATAACTGTACTTAAATCAGTTTTTTACCTGATAAATTACCCATTGTTCAACTGTTTTTCACACTAACTTCTACACCACGAGATTTACCCCGCAATACTATGGCAAGCAGTCAAGTGTACGAGACTCCTTCAGTTAAGAGACAGGCAACTGTGAAGACTGATCCTCACAGTAAAAGGAATGCTTCCTGGATTGTATATTAACAGGTGAATGTGTATAAATGTATGTAATGTGTAAGTAGCTTTACTCGGTAAAAAGCAGTCTAAGAAGATAGAGCAATGGACACTCACGTGATATACGCCACCAGGGTATCAGATACGCATTTATTCCCAAATAACAGCCCCGCATCTTTCCAAAATCAATTGTTTAATCAGCTAGAATTAGATCCAAGGAGATCTCATAAAATGTGTCTACAAAAATTACTCCTCCCCACATCCCATTATGTTATTAAGCTTAATAATCCTGAGGCCTATATGTGCAGGGATTACGTATGAGAAAGAGGGTGTGGAGAGATATTTGTATTCAAAGTATTTATCATCATCTGATATTTTAGCTGGAACTATAAAAGAAATTAATAACACGATTAATACAGAAATAGCCACCATATTTTCAAATAATGCTAAACTGAGTTTTTTAGGACAGGCATTTAAACAATTTTCACCTAGTACAGAACACATTTTATTAAGTAAGATTCTTCCTCCAATCGAAACAAGTTCACTACTGCGATTAGTGAGGAGAATATTAGCTCAGCAACAGAACATAGAAACGCCAGTAGAGTTACATTATCATTTGGAACAGCTCTTGGGAAAGTGCTAGGCGTAGTTCCAGAAAGCGAATATGACATTCGCAAAACGACGGTATGCTTCGAGTGTAGTTGACACTTGCCAGTTCCCACCAATGCCTAGAGGGGGAGTTGATATTCTATGCGTTTAGTGTTTATTGTGATAAGATCGCTTCTATTAGATATGGGAATCAATCTGTAAATATTTTAGATATAATCTCCATAAATGGAAGTGATAACAGCAACAATAAAAAGCTATATGTGCGACTTAACACCAATATGATAGACGGAGTTAACATCACTATTAGGGATCAAGATAGTAACCCAATACATTTTCATGAACGTGGGTGTACCATAGCAGTCTTGCATGTACGTCTGGCAGCAGGAGGTATATAACTCCAACACATTTCCCCAACTCCTCATTCGACTGAAACAAGCAAAGAAATGCGTGTCAACTTTATTCCCCCTCTGTTGAGGAATTATATATTCTGGTAACCCCTCCTAGAAGAGGGGGGACAGACGATATACGGATTTTCAACAGCAGTAGGCGTTATACACGTGGAGGGGGAATACCATCTTTTTAATCAAGAAAGCACATCGAGCAGCCCCCCCCCCCCACCTTTATAATGAAGATGTTGGCTCCAGTTGCACTCAGCTTGGAGCAGAGTGTACTAGACGACATTAATAATGACAAACAAACTTTCAAACAGTCTCTTAAGAACCGGGGAGTTGAAACATTGAAAGGAGTGTGGAAGCAAATGATTAAGCGAAGAGTGCAGAAGAAGAAGAAGAGAATAATAAAAAAAATTAGTAAACATCCAGCGTTTTACTAAAGCGAAATATAATGATGTGGTGTCATAAATTCTTCTCACTCAGCCGGAGTGAAGTTGTCTAAAGCGGAGTTGTCTAAAGCGTGAACATGGCTGGATATAATGCTATGGGCCTCCAGATCCCATTAGAACGCTATACTGCCACTGTTAGTGAGACCTTTCCTAAAGTATTTTCTCCCCGATTGGTAGAATCAACAATTGCATGCAGACAAACGGTGGATGTATTACCTGTGAATTCTAGGGTCAATAATAAGTTTACAGACACCTATCTGGAATTCATCATAAAGGGGATGAATGGTCAGCTGGTGGACTTATAATCTATTGCACTGGAGTTGTCTATTGATCTAACTGAAGAAGACAGACTAACGTCTTTAGGAGACGGTAAAAACATCTTGATAATGAATGGATTGTCGCAAACTCTATTCAAATCCGCTATTGCATATTTAAGCGAAACAGTAGTTGAAACCAGCTCATTCTCATTCTGGTCGTACATAAAGCTGTTATCTACGATTTCAGGGTGTAAGGCTACGCGCTATGATAAAGTGTCAGTTTTTTAATCGTGTTGATCCTAGCAAAATTGAAGCTGGGTATTTCGCTAATGCTTCGATTGGAGAGAAACAGCAGACGGCTGATATGGAAACAAGCTGTGTAAATACTTGCTTCAAACTAATGTTGGATGTTACATCAGTTAGTGAATATGTTTTGGATAATGTAGACATTCGAGTGTGTCTTGAACTACAACCCAATAAATGACATGTACTCAGTGATAATGAACAAGCTAATTTTAAATATAATATCAAGTCTACACGTCTTTGGGTGGATCGGGTATTGCCTTATCCTGAAGGATTAATAGCCATTAATGAAGCCATACTGCAGAACAACTCGCCTATCACATATATTTTTAATAAAACTTTATATAAAATATATATATTGGGTACGGGTCAACGCTCGATAACATTGGACCAACTATGGGGAACAGTGATACCAGAAGATTTATATATGATCATCCTTGATATGGAGGCTGTGTCTGGAGCATATAATCGCAACCTGCTTTATTTGGAAAGCTGTGAGCTTAGTAAGGTATTAATATCGCAGAATAGTACTAATATTATCAATATAGGGTGTGACTTCCTTCATAACTGTGCTAAGTTGTATTACACAGCAGTACAAGCTTTAGGCTTCGATAAAGACAATATATTGTCTTATGATACATATGTGAATGGTGGAACCATACTAGCCTTTAATTTACAACCTGAGGATATAGATGACACCATCCCGATTGAAAAGAGTGGTAATCTATGGATTATTTTGGAATTTAAATGTGGTGTAGCTAGAAACAAAGTCATTCTAGTTTTCGTATCTACAACGGAGGTGATCAGCATTAATTCTGACCGACGAGTTATTTTGCGATATGCAAGGATAAATATTAATAGGAATTGTTTGGAAATAAATGAGGCTATTAGAAGTAATTTAGGTGATAAGGTGTACTATCTAGGATGTTTCCTACCTAGTGACAAGGAAAATAGTGAAAAAATATATAAAAAGCCGGTGGTGTTCAATATCAACACTCTGGAGTCTGGTTCCCATAATAAAATGGGGCATTGGATAACATTCTATGTTGATGTTAATAAGGATGGAGATAGAACCGAGATAGTTATACTAGACAGCTATGCCAAACCTGCAGTAAGAACATATTCAAGATATTTTTAAGAGTTTATGTCATACTTCCGAGATTATGACTTAAATATTATGAAGAAAAGGTTTCAGTCCCTGAACAGCTTATTTTGTGGGAATTATGCTGTTTATTTCGCTTACTATTTTTCCAGACTAACCTTAGAGGCAGCATTGCTTCCCTTTGATGAAGCATTTAAATATGGTCAATTTTAAAAGAACGATGAAAAAGTGTTGAAATTCACCTATGATCGGAAGAAAATGACATTGTGTAAGCAAGCAATTTGCTTAACCCTTAAGCTGCTAAGGGGTCCTGAGGAGATTTACACCCCTGTGCGCAAGAAAAAAAACTGAAATATTATTTCGTCTTCTAAAAATGTTAATTTGTGTTCCCTGAGCCCGGGAAAAATAAAAAATAAATCGTAGGCGAAATATTTTGGGCGCAATAGACCGAGGAAGTCTGGCAAAATGTGGGCGATGACAGAGCGGTCGTCGGTCAACGTCACCCGAGCTGACAAGTGGGAGTTCCCACAGAGATATTATCACCTAATTATTTCAATGTTTCAGATTGATTTTTTTCTTAGTTTTTTTGCAGTAATGTTATTCAATAGTGTGTATTGTGATATATTTATATAATAAAAGGGGTGAATCATCGCTATACTCAAAAGTATGGTGTGCATATTAGTGATTCAATTATTATGTTCATAAAACAATAAACAAATAGTTTTGCTGTTATTACACTCTATACACATGTTATATATAAGTATCTGCATGTTTTGTTTACCATAACGAACCACTAAGTTGGTATTGAGAGACGAAAAGCAACGAGAAGTGACCGCCACACACCAGCCAGCCACTCGTTGCCACTCCCTCAACAACGCCTCACTCGCCCACTTTCTCCTCCCACCATCCTGTTATATATTTTATTCACAATATACAGATGTTCTATATAAGTATCTACATGTTTTCTTTAACACAACTGTACAACTAAGCTGATATAGGTAGTTCAGGCACTAAGTGTCGTCGCTACACACAGTCAGCTGGCGACTCCCTCACTCATTCAAGGTCACACGCACTAAACTTTCTCCCCCAACAATACCGTTTGTGGTGTTATTACACTATATACAGACGTTATATATAAGTATGTATATGTTTTGTTCACCACAACTGACATAGTTAGTTCAGGCACTAAGAGACGTCGCTACACACAGTCAGCTGGCGGCTCCCTCACTCACTCATTCAAGGTCACACGTACTAAATTTCTCCCCCAACAATACTGTTTGCAGTGTTGTTACACTATATACACACATTATATATAAGTATCTACATGTTGTAAGCATCATAACTGTACACATAATGTTACTCATGGCGTATATATACATGATGCACAGTTTAAGGGTTGAACGATTTTGAAAACTGAAACACTGTGTGACAAAATCAGCTAGGATATTAGTATGGTGAGAAATGCTTATGATAAGATTGAATTGTGACGATAATCTCTTATCAGAGATTTAGCCTGCTATTTTCGTATTTCATCACGTCCTCAACAATATGCAAGATACGTTTTGTAGTGGCTAAACGTATATGTCAAGACAGCCACACGCACCAGCAACTCCCTCCTCCCCCCACTCCAGCACCTGCTGTACACCTGGCCGACGCACCGAACCCTTCAACTGCCTAACTAGCGACTTGCGGCCATCCAGCTTTCCCATTGGCCGCCAACCAACACGCCACTCCGGTTCCTCGCCAATCACAAGTCATCGCCAGTTATTGTTGGAGTCCCTTGCGTTTCTGCCAGCCAAAATATCTTGTGCTCTCATTCTATGAACACCTAAGTGACTCACCTTGTGTGGTCAAATAGAGGTTTATAGATAGTGCATATATTCCAGCATTCATATTTTATTTACCTTTGTATGTCAATTCTCCTCCCCCATTAACGTAATCTATTTTCATGTTTATTTATTTTTCCACTTGACATTTTTTTACCATTAAGCCAAGATTTTGCATTTATTTCAATTTGTGTTTTTTATTGTTATTAAAGTACATTGTTTATTATTGTGTTTTATGCTTCTTACCTTACCACAGATTACCAAACACGCAGTCATTCATTTTTTTTTCTCTTTTTTTTCTTTTTTTTAATATTTAATATGTGGCCCAGCACTGACACCTGCTAGTTGGAAAACTGCCGACCACCATTTCCAACTCGTTACCGTCACATATAAATGGGGGCCTGTCCGGGATGCTTCACTCAGGTATTGGTAATTGTGGTAAGCATACTTGGCTTTCATTTCCCTTGCTTCCATTATTTACATTAATCATTTTTTATTTTATATGGTGCTGTGTATATTGTACATTACGGGAATAGCATATGGTGAGAGTGAGACAACTTTGGATTACGTGGTGACTGTAGGCCGCAGTCATACTCTTAATTGGTCGTCTCCCCCTTCCGTGTTATCCTCCGTGTTTAACATCTTTGTCCCCAGATATTTCTCACTTTTTGACAGATTATCACATAGGTACCCTGGTACTGTGGTCTGTCTCCGGGTCAATAGCACCCAAGTCCTGCAATCCGACTCTAGGAGGAAAAAGAGGGCTTTAGATCCTCTAGCACGAACTATTATTGGCGAATTGGGACCTCGCCGATAGTTCTCGTCACCAGTTGACACTCGCACCCCTACTCGTCGGTCAGACTGATGGTATTTACCCAAGGTAGGGAATTGGCGTTCTTTCTTTTGAGCACAAAGTTCGCTAATTCTGTAAATACCATATTCAATTTCAGTGGGTACCTTTGCTTATGTTCTATAGTGACTTGGCAAGGTATGACTACATTTTTTGGACTACCTCATTTATTTTGAAGCCATTTAGTGTTTCACTTGTATTTTAAACTCAGTTTTCACTAATTAGTAGGATTTTCTTGCCTTTATCCTCCCACAGTGAGTTCCAGGTACAAGATTTCCTGCGACCTTATTCATTTACCATCTTGAATTTACTTTAATTATTAATAATTCCCCACAGGATAGGTATCAGTTGCCACGTTTCCTGTTTCTGACATTCACCATATTCTCACTATATATTCGTGTCTCCTTTGTTTTGCTATATTTTCACCATGTTCCGCCTACAAGCATTCAAAACAGATCCAGAAGGTGAAATAGGGACCTTACGTCACGCTAAGAGGGTCGATTTGTTAACTCTTGCACATGAGTATCACTTGGAAGTTCCTGATGGAGCCAACAAATTTGCCATTAATAATATGATACTGGATCACCTTGCTGATGAAGGTATTATAGATTCTTCTACTCATGAACAGTACATTATTTCAGATAAGGATGACTTGAGAGCGATAAAGCTCAAATTGGAACTTGCCAAGATCGAGCTACAGCAACAACAGGAAGCAGCTGCAATCCGAGAGCGTGAAGCTGCAATCAAAGAACGTGAAGCTGCCCTCAGAAAGGAAGAACAAGAACGTGAAGCTGCCCTCAGAAAGGAAGAACAAGAAAGAGAAATCCGCCTCAAGGAAAGGGAGGCCGCACTGAAGAAAGAAGAAAGTGACAGAGAGGCCGCACTGAAGAAAGAAGAAAGTGACAGAGAGGCCGCCCTGAAGAAGGAAGAAAGTGAACGTGAGTTGGCCTTATACAAACAGCGACTCGAGATACAACGCGACCACGACAAACGACAGGCAGAAGCAATGCTAGAATGTCGTAACCGAGAACTCACGAGGGACGCTGCACACCAAGCTCAACTCCAACAAGCGGCAGCTAGTCTTCCTCCCAGTTTCAATATCTCCCATGCAAGTAAGTTAATGCCCCCGTTCCTCGAAACGGAGGTTGATGTGTTCTTTACCACTTTTGAGACCCTTGCTGTTCAACTTAATTGGCCTGACGACCAATGGGCTACCCTTCTCAGAGTACATTTAACAGGTAGAGCAGCAGTCACACTCAGCACTTTGGCTTCGGAAAACGACTACACCACCCTGAAACAAGCTGTGTTGGACGCCTACCTTCTCTCCACCGAAAGCTATCGACGAAAGTTTCGTGACTACGTCAAGGCAAGTACCACCACCTTCTTAGAATTTGCTAACACCAAACGAAGATATTTCATGAAATGGCTGGAGGCAGCACATGTCTCTACTTTTTCAGAACTTGTCAACCTCATACTGGTTGAAGAATTTTTGAGACGTGTACCTCCTCCTGTCCGCCTATACTTAGCAGACAAGGAAGAGACGGAGTTAGTGAAGTGTGCGAAGTCAGCTGACACTTACAGCCTCATCCACCGGCTGACTCCAGATCCTACCAGCAAGAAGTCTTGGTACAGTTACGAGAAAGCGAGCCCAGATCAAGGTACCTCTCAACTGTACTGCAGGTATTGTCGATTATATGGACACACCATTGACAAATGTGGTAAGTCCCAATCTAAAGGTAACATCGAACCCCCTAAGTCTAAACCTACTCACCCTAAGTCCGGTAAGCCTGTAATGAATGTTGGTGTTCATGCTAATGATCTCTCTCTCTTTACCAAGCATCTATATCCAGGAACTATCTCTACCCACGGTTCAGATTCAGAGGGACGTTTCGGACTTAAGATCCTACGGGACACAGCGGCTCTACAATCGATCGTCTTGAAATCGGCTGTGCCCAACGTCGCCTACACAGGAGAGACTGTGTTCATCACTGACCTTACTGCTACAACTCCTTATCCCCTTGCAAGAGTTTACCTAGATTGTCCCTTCGTGACCGGTGAAGTCCAAGTCGCCGTCAGGGAAAAGCCTTTTCCCATGCCTGGAGTGCAACTTCTCCTGGGCAACGACTTGGCAGAAGACCAACAACCAAACAACCTGATCGTCAAGGACATATCCGAGGTAAGCAACTCTGTGGTGGATAACCCGATTTTTGAACATTTTCCAGTAAAGGTTCAAGAGAGTGATGAAGGTTCTCCTCCTGTTATGGTGACCACCCGTGCTCAAGCTGCACGTCCACAGCCAGCCGACTCTACTGCTACCGCTGTCCCTCAGGACCCTTCGAAACTACCCCCTAACCTGACCGCGGTGGAGTTCCGTAAGTTACAGAGAGATGATCTTACATTGACACCATTATTCTTTCAGGCTGAAACCCAATCCGACAGTGTTCCTGGGTTCTTTATGGAGAACGAAATACTCTATCGCAGGTATAGACCCAGTAAACTGAAGGACGAGGACGATTGGGCAGACGTTGAACAACTAGTGATTCCTACCAGCCTGCGGCCCACGATTCTACACCTGGCCCACGGCGCTTTGTCACACTATGGGTTCAACAAGACTTACCATGGAATTCGACAAGACTACTACTGGCCAGGTATGGTAAACGACGTCAAATCTCATGTCAAATTATGCCACGTGTGTCAGTTAGCCGGGAAACCGAACGTTTCCATTCCCAGAGCACCACTGATACCCATCCAGGTGCCTGAGGAACCGTTCCACAAGCTCATTATCGACTGCGTTGGTCCTTTGCCTCGGACCAGTGCAGGCAATGCATATATCTTAACCATCCTGTGTCCTACCACCAGATTTCCGATAGCAGTTCCAGTGAAAAATATTACAGCTGCTACAGTGGTGAAGAATCTACTGAAAATCTTCACCCAGTATGGATTTCCGAGGGAGATTCAGAGCGACTGTGGCACCAACTTCACCAGTGATCTCTTCAAACGGACTCTGGAGGAGTTCAACATCAAACAGGTACTGTCCAGCCCCTATCATCCTGCTTCACAGGGTTCTCTCGAGCGTAGTCATCAAACCATCAAGGCACTCTTAAAAAAGTTCTGTAATGAGACCTCAAAGGATTGGGATAGGCAAATTGATCTCATCATGTGTATTTTCAGAAGTCTTCCCAACGAGTCACTAGGAGTATCTCCTTATGAGATGCTCTACGGACGTAAGTGCCGTACACCTCTCAAGGCTTTCAAGGATTCTCTACGTGATGACACCTTCAGTGAGCATCAGAATGTGCCCCAGTATCTTCAAAATCTCCGACACATTCTAGAGAGGGTCCATTCCTTTGCCAGCAACAACCTACAGAAAGCCCAGGAGAGGATGAAGACTCGTTACGACCAGCACTGTAAAGTAAGGAAGTTTACACCAGGAGACTTAGTGCTTGCCTATTTCCCTATCCCAGGTTCTCCTTTACAGAACAGGTTCTCAGGACCCTACCGTGTTAAGGAGTGCCGGAACAACTTCAACTACGTTCTCGAGACCCCCGATAGGCGGCGGAAGACCCAGCTGTGCCACATTAATTTACTCAAGCCCTACCATGGGGTTCCTCCCACTGTGTTAACCAATTTCACCTCATTTACAGGTCCATACAGCCACAGTGAGACCTTCCCTGCTTCTCCTTCCGAGAGCACTGACACTGAGACAGCGCTCTCTAACTCAGAAATCCTTACTAACCTTCAACATCATTTTCAGGACGATAATAGTGCTCCACTAATCAAACTCAAATTCCTCCTCTGTTCTAATCCCATTCTCGCCTCACCAGATATCAAGAAGCCTTTCATCCTCCATGTCGACGCCAGTGGTACCGGCATCGGAAGTGTCTTAATGCAGCAGCGAGGCGAGGAGGTTCTACCTGTCAGCTACTACAGTTGCAAGTTGAAGCCTCATCAGAAGAACTACAGTACTATAGAGAAGGAACTCCTGTCCATCGTCCTGAGCTTACAACACTTTGCACCATATCTGCACGGTGCTAGGTCCACTACCATCTATTCGGACCACAACCCTCTGAGA